>JBBPCV010032200.1:0-14686 GCA_037974505.1 Plocamopherus tilesii
ACCGACAAGCGATTTAGGTTGTATCTGTCATAGATCAATTGCAGATCCCCATCAGCCATAGCTCAGAGCCAAAACTGCTAACCCGTCATGAGTCAGTAAATGGGTGAATGACCAAAGGAATGAATGAAAAATGGTGCAATAGACACACCAGTGCCAGGATCTATATAAGAACTAACCCTTGTATGAATTTATGGTCTTTATGCACAGAAAGCTACTTAACAAAGAGTTTTTAATTATTTCTCTCAAGTTTTATGATTGTGCTTTTTAACTTTTTTTTTATTCTGGTTGAAGTATAGCTAATGACACTAGTATCAAACATTCAAAACATTAGCTTAGAACCTTGAAAATAATAAGAAATGGTCCTCTATAGCTGGAACAAACCTTAAACTCATTCCAACTGTAATATAATTGCAACTTCTGTCTTACTCCTTTTTATATATATGTTGATGAACTCTGATGTTTAGTTGTCAAGTCTAACACATAAATGTGGTTTGGTTCCAGCATAGTAATGTATATATTTTTCATGCCACAGTAAGCAGTTTAATTCAAATTTGTATGAACGTTTCAGTGCTTCAACTACAATATTTTTTGAAATTTTCCTCCAGCTCTTCGTTTGATAAGTCACATACTTCCAAAATGTCAAGTCAACCCAAGGTAATTATTTTTGCAGTGTCTATATCATTTTTGGTTTGATTTTTTTTAAATTCATTTCATGTTGATATCTATTTTATTTTGGAAGTAAAAATGCTATAAATTTAAACCACTATCAAACTGAGATTTGCTTTTTGTTCCTTTATTTGTTTTTTTCAGGGGAAGGGTAACGAATCACAAAAAGCACACTTACAATGATAATGTGACTAATTAATTTGTCTGTTATCCTTTCTATATATATTAATTTATTTAATTGCATTCTCATGACATCCAAAAAAATGTTGTTAATTCTGTTGACTTTTTGACTCAAATACAACAGTTTGTTTTATATTTACATCCTTGAGAATATAGACTATATAAATGTTGAAATGGAAGTATAAATGAATGTTATGTTATTTAGTACATATATATGACCATAGTATTCATTACATTTTAAAGTTTCTAAACACTCACTGCATCTCTGTTAATTGTAAATAATATAAAGTATGTGGTTCAAGCTGTTGAATATTTTTCTCCTCAGAGTGTGCCAAGTTTCTATCAACCAGGGGGTCCTTTGCTTATCAGCTAGCCCAGCCTTTCCTCACCCGAACTCCAGTTTACTTCATACATCATCCCCGGTAGCAGGGTACAGAAACACAGAATTTGAAGAGACCCAGCCAGAAAAGATAGGCAAAGCCAAACTTGTAGCTCCCAACTGGTCAAAGTACAATGATATTGTCTATGCTCCTACAAAAGAAGGCGAGCCTTTAAGACCTGCTGTAAGATGATCTTTTCACATTTGAAATTAAGAAATGACATGTTCAATAATATTAATATACATTTGTTAATATAATTTAAGATGCATGACTGATAATCTAATAAAACCAAAAAAAACCCCAAAAAGTACAAACAAAACAAAAACATGCACCTGCAATCTCACAACTTTATTCAAGCCATATTTATTTGATCACTGATCAATACCATCTTGGTGTGTATGCTGTTTCACAAATGAAGATCAGATACCAGAGATTTTACTATTTTCAAATTCTCCAAAAACTATGTTAATTATTAAAGGAGCTGAGGCCATTGTCATATGAAATGTATAGTAGTAGCAGTAGTAGAATTAGCAGTAGTAGTAGTACATATAGTAGGCCTTTTGTGTCATTATTGATGGTTTTGTAGTAATGGCATCGCTACGTGGGGCTAATATTCTGGGAGAAGTATCAGTGCCGAGCCACACTCTCTTCCCCTTTGATCATTGCCCTTTCTAATTGAATTCAGGGTAATGAACTGGTCATTAAGTCTGAGGTAGACTTCAAAAGAGTCCAAAGGAATTGTTAGTAGGAATTGAATTTTGCAAGGGTGATAATATAGTAGGCCTTTTGTGTCATTATTGATGGTTTTGTAGCAATGGCATCGCTACATGGGGCTAATATTCTAGGAGAAGTATCAGTGCCGAGCCACACTCTCTTCCCCTTTGATCATTGCCCTTTCTAATTGAATTCATGGTAATGAACTGGTCATTAAGTCTGAGATAGACTTCAAAAGAGTCCAAAGGAATTGTTAGTAGGAATTGAATTTTGCCAGGGTGATGGCTGATATGGCCTATAGTATAACACTTACAGTATATATATTATAAATATATATATGTGACTTGAGTAGACAATGGATAATAATGCACTTTTTTTTACGTGAATTTCATCAACCAGTAGAGAACAAGGGAGGTAATTTCATAATCCTTAAATTGTCGTAGATCAGATGGTTGACACAAAAGGCCTACCAGTACCTGATCCTCATAATATATGATAAAAAAAACTCTTTTTTGCCCCCTTCTGTTTGTTATCTGTACACCAATTCCAGGCAAATAGCTTTTTTATAGTCTAGATGAGCTTATCTCTTTCTCAAGTCCTTGAATGACCAGAGTGTTAGAGAATGAGGGAACCTTAAAGTGCTCTACTTATTCATGTTGTGGAATCCTCCTAATGTCTATTTTCTTTTTATCGTTTCATTTTTTTATCAATTTTTTTTTCTATCTGCAGGAGATCTGTCACTCTCGTTTTCAAATTAAGTATGGAACGAAGAAGATGTGGTTTTTGGCGGCAATGGTAAGATTTGTATTTCTAGGATGGAAAGATGAAGATTGCATAGATTTTATATTAAAACGTAAAATTATTTGTGTGCAGGATAAAGATACCGTGCTGCATATGTTTATCGAACCTGCATTTATAAAATTCACGCATTCCCCGAACTTTCTGCCTGTTGCTCAAGCAGTATGAGCATTTTTTAACCCCATCTCAGTAGTCTCAAAAGCCCTCCAGTACCAGCTGGTGACTAAGTATAACCCACAACATGTTGACAATATGCCCAAAGATAATATAATCTTTGAAATACCTGCCTTGGTACCACACATATCACATATTGTTCGAATCACAGATTCCTTGAACCATTTCTGTTGCCCCATCAAGTTTGACGAATATGTGCTGCACTGTGTATCAAAGAGCAACCAATTGTAATATTAATATGCCTACCATGCGGCTTTTCATTGCTGTTATCAGATTTAATGAGTTGAGATGAAGAGATAAGTTTTTGAATTACTTTCCAAATAATTTCTTAACTTCTTTCTTCGAGAGTATTTGTTCAGTCATTTGAAATTCAGGTGATATTATTAATTTCTCTCTTGGTCAGATTCGGGGAATGTCAATTGATGAAGCAATCAAGCAAATGTCTTTTCACAAGCGAAAAGGAGCAGCCCATATTAAAGAGGTATTGAAGGTTTTCTTCATAGTTTTATATTATATAAGTATAGATACATTTAAAACTAAAATTAATTAAAAAATTAAAATTAAGCAGAATATATACTTATGCTCTTTCGTTCAAGGGAGAGAATTTTAGAACTTATTAGAAGGGTTGGGGTGGGCAAGGGGGCCCCATTAGGAACAGTTTTTTCAAGCTCAGTGTTTATTTTTGCTTTTTTTTTTTTAGCTATAACTTTTCCAGTACATCTTTTCCAGTACATGTACATGTATATAAATTGCTGATAACCTGATAGTTACAAACTCCAGTCAATATCAAGCTTCTTTGAGTTGAGCATGTCCTCTTACAAGCTGGGCAATTTAAAAGTGCTCCACAACCCGGATACCCCAGCTTTGAGTTGATGTGGTACTCAACTTGCTTTCAAGCTGGGGAAGGGAAGCAGACAGAGAGAACAGAGAGACACCATACTAACCTTAGATAAAAGGAGTGACTATTATCTCGTCAAGTTTGAAATTGAGTAGAGGAATGAAGCATTATGGCTTCATTGAAAAGGCCAAGTGATTCATTTTAGTGCTTGATGTTTGTTTTGGTCCTTTTCTCTCATCTTCATATGTCTTGACCCTCATTAGTCATTATCAAGAGTTAATGCTGTGTTAAATCTCTGGCCTTTTGAACTGTCTGTACAATTGTAAGCTGCATTACTGTTTCAAATTATCCTTTCAATGCCTTTCCTGAAAGCTTGATGATTTGATATATCGTCTTTAATATTTTGACAGGTTTTGGAAGAGGCCCAAGAGATGGCAGTGAGAGATCATAATGTTGAATTCAAATCAAATCTTTGGGTCTGTAAGTATCTTTATGTCATTTACTTCTTGTACCCACACTGAGGAATCTGAAACTGTTTTGTCAACATTTGTAAACTCAATGTTGCATTGTTTGTCACAAATGATAGGTGTCTTTGTATCTGTGGCTTTACATATTTCTAACTTATTGCTGATTTAATGAAATTATGATAGTTTTTTAACAGGTTCCTCAAGAGAGATTTCTTCACTGACTGTATTAATTATTTTAAGGTTCACACCAAATTATCATTTTCATATAAGTCAAGATGTTTGTTAGATGTTTTGATATCTTGAACACGTTGATCTTAAAGTTG
Organism: Plocamopherus tilesii; assembly: GCA_037974505.1. Taxonomy (NCBI): domain Eukaryota; kingdom Metazoa; phylum Mollusca; class Gastropoda; order Nudibranchia; family Polyceridae; genus Plocamopherus; species Plocamopherus tilesii. The sequence continues at coordinate 4,541 of JBBPCV010032200.1, forward strand.
AAATTAAATTTTTGTTCAGAATTTGACAGGTTGATAAATCTTACACTTATCATGGTCTTAAAATATGGAAAAATCTCTTGAGTTTGAGAAACTGCACTTCCTTTTAGACATCGCCTGAAAAAAGACATGTTCAAATCTACCTACTATTTAATAATAATTGTAAATTAAGTATGCTTTAAAGTTATCACATTATCTTCTTAAATTTTTGCTTCCTTTATAAACATCATGATGTTCATTTTTCTCTTATATTTTAATATTTCACTATCAAAGGTGAATAGATGTCTTATAAAATGTCATTTCTCTTGTTTAGCGTCTTGAGCTGTAAGAGGAAAGTGCTCAATAAATGTCATTATTCTTATTATTATTTTGACAATTGGTTTTCATTGATCATTTTACTAACCCTTGTCTTATTTCTCTAGGTGACTCATTTGTTACCAAAGGTATCACAATCAAAGGCTTGCGTGCTCATGGCAGAGGGCGTTATGCTGTACTTCATTATCGCTACACACATTACTTTGTTCGCTTGAGAGAAGGGAGACCACCCAAACACTACTATCCACCTGAAAAGACGGGCCATGAGAAGATGGAAGAATATATTAAAGCACAGCGTGAGAGAAAAATCATATTAGGGTTATAGTTTTGTAGCTATTGATATGTGTGTGCATGTTGAAACTTTATGGCTGTTAACTATGTGATATCTTGCTTTATTTCATTGTATGATTGCATTTACCATAGAATAGAAGATGCTCGTAGGTATTTGAGATTTGGAGGCCTGAGAGAATGAGTGGTAGCAAAAGAATAAATTTGTTAAAAAACATTTGTTTTTATTGTTACTTCCTTCCCGTTTCAAGTTTCCTATGTGCAACATGTACATGTATTTCCATGGTTTTTTTTCACCTGTGGCACAAAATCATATTGTAACTGAAGCTGCAAGTACAGTCCAGGCCGCCCAAGTGCATGCTTTATAAGTGCACGCTTCGCGTAAGTGCACGCTTAACTGCTTTGATCAAATTTTCACTATACAATTCTCTATCATTAAGTGCACAGTGGCTCATTTCATCAATAATTGGTCTTGTAAATATATGGCGCGCCTGTTGTAACTAACATTGGATACAGATCACTAGCCATACAATACCATGCCAGTACTCATGAGATCCAAGCCAATTTGACAAGAGATGCGAGACGAACACGTATTTCATGATTCACACAATTTGTTAAAATTAAAGTAACAATAGACGCCCTGACCCGTCTAGACTTCCCGATGGCCACTCACATAATCATCGAACAATAGCAAGTGTAGTGCTCAGATGGGCACCATTTAATTAAACTCTGGAAGTGTTCATAATTAATCTTCATAGGTGGCTCTAATATCAATTTTTTCAAGGTCTTCCCTTTTATTTATTGTGTGGAACTATTTAAAATTTAAATAACTCCAAAAGAAAATACTTTAGTACCATACCTCCAGGGCTGCAAGCTAGGATGGAATTTTGAAAGCATTCTTTGGCATTAATCTTTCACAATTTCATCAATGTTGAATATAACATCTGTATGCATACATTTCAAATATATGAATATGTCCTCCATATACTCCTCCAAGCTCTTAACTGAAACTGCTTCTCAATCAAAAGTAAAGTTTCTCAATTGTTTTGATTCCTGACATGCATATTCAGAGTTTGAATTCTGATTTTTTTCCAAATGGACTAGGGATAAGGAATTTTAAATAGTATGACACAAAAACAAACAACAGATATGAATAAAAGTATTGAAATTAGATGTAAAAAAGGGACAACATGCTATCTTGAAGTTTCAAAGATCAAATTTTATTGAACAACATGATTATCACACTTGAAACATGTCAAATTTATGAAAGTACACCAGAGTTCATAAGCTCAAAATTTAATTATTTTTACGCATTAATTCACACATCCAATTCTCAAAGTCAAAGTAAAGTACATGGGCATAAGAAATAATATTCGGACATGACACTGTTGGCATTCATTCATAATAATATTCATGTGCAAAAAACTGTCAATTTCTTTACAAGATTGACATAGACAAGCACTCTCCCTGAGAGGTTACTCATGCCTGTACCATAACAACAAGAACATGACCTCAACAAATTACAGTAGAGTTAGAATCCTACCACTTTGAATTCAAAACGACTGTCGATATCTATTTAGATTATTACATGGAATTCATATGTAGCGGTGTTCTTTTAAACTCCCGGAGATGATAGTGGCAAAGTGTAATATTATTAATATTATTATTATTATTATTCAAAGAAACTGCTCAAGTGTGTCTAGATTATTGGGAAATGACAAAAACTCATTGAAGGCACTCCACCTGTCCTCTGGAAACATGCTGGCCATATATGGTCGATGGTCAATGTTCAATGTTTTTACATCCCATTTATTCCTATAGAAACATAGCACAACTGGTTGCATGACTAAAATTAAAGTTTAACCTATCATTTTTACACCCTTTAGAAGTTGATAGCCCCTTTATAAGTCTAATTTTTAGATATGTGGTTAAAAAATAAGTGGAAACACTTTTCTTTCAAAATTATTTTTAACCATAACTATTTTGTTTTGTACAATTGTATGCTTGATATGCAAGGTCTGTGAGAACATTTTATGTACCGGGTAAATGGAAAAGTTGAGAAAGATTCCTCTACTAGAGGTATAAAAACACCTATCTTTACCATCATTGACCAATATTTTACACCTTGATGAAAATGGGTCAAAATCATAAATGTCTCAGCTGTTTATTGGGCACATCATCAATGCGTCTTCGATGAGTAAGTGTGGCCATGTACATGTATAATTTCCAAATACAAGCTAAATAGTAAGTGGGTCAAAACAAGAAGTTTTTATTAGTAGACAAAAGTCCAATGTAAGAAATGAAGTTGGAAGGATTGAGGGCTGCTATGCTACTGGAATGGGGTGCAGTCAGTCAATGGTAGAATGACAACTGAAAGTGATATGAACGCTTGAAATTGACAAGGGAATGTTATATATATGACCAAAATTAATGGGTTGCAATTGCAGCAACCAAGATTTTTAAAACCAATTAGACTTTTTAAAACCAATTTCTTTCTCATTAAAGTATTAAAAGGAAGCAGTTTCCACGCATCCAAAAAGAAGCAGGGATGGGTATTTCCACGCTGTTCAGGGTGAATGTGACGATAACTCTAATAAGTGCCAATCTCAGGTTTATAAAATAATTTTTTTAAAACATCAAGGCCACTAGATAGGTAGAAGGTAGGGCCTTGCCAAAAGGTATCAACTGAACATCCACATCAATATTTGGTGTAACTTAAAGCCATTACAAATCCAATACTAATTTATTACCTTTTTCAAAGATACACTAAAAAGACAACAGGTGTAAGCACTTACAAAAATAATCATATTGAAGATTATACAAAGGGAATACGTCAAGTTGAGGTAGCATGGTGAAGTTCAAGTTAAAGATCATCAGCTTGGTTATCAGACGCAACCTCCAAACTGACTTTTGCTTTGACCACAAGTTGAGAGACTAATTTATGTCTTTGGCCTATAACCTGCTAACACGAAGTGATGGGGAAAAAACACAAGCCAAACTAGAGTTACAAAGGAAAGATTTTTAATTTTGCATTCTATTTGAATAAAAATAAAGAAAGAAATTTTGAAACAAACTCTCATTTAACACTTAGATATTAAGGATCCAATCAAATATTCATTCACTATCTACATTCCATTTCAGGCACTCAGAATCCTTTGAGCACTTCAAATAAGATATCACTTGTTCTTGAAAAACTGTACTTCAACATTTTGCAAAATACAAATGGCATTATAAAAAAACAAGACGACATACAAAAGGATTTTACGTTAATCATAACCAAATTCAAAAAGGAAGAAAGGCCTACTAAAAATCTCATTCTTTCTATTTAAGTCATTTATTTCATTACTTATTATAAAAAGTGCCACAATACAAAAACACATATATTGAATTTCAAGAAGAAAAATGTACCAGCATTTCACACTAAAAAAAATTTACAAATTTAGTCCACTTTAGATAACAAGGCATTTAACAACACAGTAAATGAAGGTCTTTCTTTCAATCAACTACAAATAAAATAACTCTTTGACATTCATGGAATCAACACGCACTCTACTTCTCACATTATTTTTCAAGAAAGAACAATGAGAATACTTTCAGTTCTTTTATTTCTGTTCTTGACAAAGTATAAAGACTGATGGTATCATGGAATGTTACTTCATGAAAAAAATAATCTTTGGGATAAGAAAACAAAGCAAGCGCTGGGGATTGTGACAGCCCAATGCTAAGGCTTCATTTTAGTTTATCAAAAGGGGACACATTCTTCCATCAGAGTTGGATGTAAACAACACTTCTACTTCTATATTGTAGTTGTAGTCAATACTAAGGCCTGGAGAACAAACATTTTTTTTTGTCAGAACCACATTTTTAATATGTCTCATTATATCTGGAAACTGAAACACAAACATATGTTCCTGCATACCAAAGATATAAATAATAAAAAGCTATTTGAAGGTTATCATCATTCCATCCAAAGTTAATCATCAAAAGGCTGAAAGTAAGGAGACAGATGGGATATTCCATTCACAAAAGTGATGTGTATAGAATAAGTTAAAAACACACTGAACACAGACTAATCAAAGTATAACACATTTCAATTTCAACTAATGCATTATGGCACTGAGGGACATTTGGTTGTTTTTCATTTTATTGTTTTGCTTTTTTTATGTTCATCTTATTGTATCCTTTTCCCTATTGCACAGCTGAAAAATGAAGGCAAATTTATTGCTGAAAATGGTGAATGTATAGAGGAAAGAAGAAAGCCCATGCCTATGTCATTCGGACAATTGTTTTAAAATAAGATGGAATATAACAAGTGAATGAAAATACACATTCCACTGATTGTATTATGTCATAAAGCAAAAGATCGAGTAAGCAGCAGTCATTTTACATGTAATTACTGTGATTAATTATCAATTTGATTCAATACAATCGCACTTTTCATTTTCAAAAGAAAAGCCATATGTGGATCTTAATACTAACACTGTTCACGTATGGCCTTCCACTTAAACGTTTAAGAACAATTAGTGTTGGATGAATTTTGATTATATCATAGACACCCAAGGAATTGTGTGTTTACTAATATAAACATGACAACTCCTGCAATGTCTTTTCACAATTTGAGAACTCTCTGACAAGGTAAGCATGAATGGTTCAAATAGTTTTACAAATCACCTCATAAGACTATACAGCATAATTATTTATTACAACTTTATTACAAGAGAACCTAAATGTGCCACACACTGTCTGGAGGTGTCATGGGGAAAATAGTAATGGTAATGCAACACAATAAAGATTCAGCAAGCAGGAAAATGGTAATGTAACGGTTCATCCATTTACCAAGTGGGAAAATGGTAATGTAACAGTTCATCCATTTACCAAGTGGGAAAATGGTAATGTAACGATTCATCCATTTACCAAATGGGGAAAATGGTAATGTAACCGTACAGTCTTACCAAGGGGAAAAATGCCAAACTAAAACAGATCTCTTCCAAAATTAAAACAAATAGTAGAAAAAAATAAAGCCCCCAAAATTAAAACTATTCAAAAGTAATTTGCACCCATAGAAATAATGTGACTTAAAATAAGTCATTCCACTTATTGGAGAATATTTTACATATTTGACTTACATTAAAAGCAAAATAAATGTAAATAGCATCATCAAAATCTTTAGAGGGTGTGAATGCCATTTAAATTCAACGCATGAATCCTGTAGCTGCCTCAAGCTTAAAGTAATGTTTATCCATTCCAAACAGACTTGTGTCCTTTGATGGAATGTTACAACGGGGGAAATCAACAATGAGAAAATAAAATATCTGACCAGTCAATTTTATTGCTGTGCAGAGTTGAAGAATCAAAACAAGTGGCACAAAAACAAAACAAAACAAAACAGGGGGGTATGGTGGGTATTTATTTTGCTATTATTATTATTATTATTATTATTATTATTATTATTATTGTCTATGTTGGTTTGACAGCTTATTCCTAGCCAAATTCTTTAAGGCTCTGCAAAATAAGGAAAAACCCAATAAAAATAATGATCAAACATGTCACCTCTGTTTTTAATGGTCACATTTTTCTTTAATACCTGCTTCTAATTTCTAAAGAACACTTGTCAAAGAGAGTCAAACATTTACTGTGAACATGCTGCACTGGTTTCTAGGTGGAAAACATTTTAGCATTAAAAAACACAGATCATATAGTGGCCTTCTGTAAACTATGGTGCTCTTAGTATAAAAACTATTTACATTTGTCCTCACTCAAGTTTGATCAGTATTTGGAAGTTTGTTGACTTTTTCGCCCCAGAAATTTTGTGCATGGGATAGAGATCAAAGATACTACTTACATTGAAAACAAATATGGGAAAGAAACCCTTTCAAGCTTTTCCAAGTAAATGCAAGACTCAAATGTGCATCGAAGTTGTGAACACTCAAAATGGACGAGACAAAACCAACAATCCTGCCTGAGAATTATACATGATTAACTTGAGCAAATGGATACATTTTTGTAACAAAAACAAGCAATTAAACCAAAAAAATCACAAACCCAACAATACATTTTTCAAAAGCAGAACTTGTGGACATTTACAAAGCGTTTGAAATTAAATTATAAATCTATGGAGAACTCGAGAGCAGCCTGAGAGAAGGCATTTTGTGTATCCCTCTTCTGTTGAGATGTCACAGAAAACAACATGGTCCAGTCATACAACTGCTTGAGATAGGTTTCCTTCTGTTTCTTGGATAAACTAGGTGAACGGAGACAGGTATTTAGTAAGGACCTGCTGCTGGCATGAAGACTTGGGAAAGGCATCTGCTTGGAACAAACAAAACAGATTTTTAGTTCTAGTATAGGGATGGTTAGCAAGTCAAAAGAAAATGAAAATAAGAATTTAGCCAAGTACCACATAATACAAATGCACGGAAAAAACGAATGAAACAGATACATACAGATTGACAATATTCAGATTACATAATCACATTTATTCACCTTGTGGCTTAAAAGACAAAGAATATGAATACAGTCGATTATACTTAAGATGAAGTCGCTTGATTTTATTTTTGTTTTGATATTTTTCTTTGGAGCTAGGACCGCTGTAAAGAAGTAAGAGGAAATCAAAACGCTTGTGTTGAATTCAACACAAGCATAGCTTAGCATGTATTGATCCATACTTTTTGCCCGGATCATTGAAATTGAGAAGAAAAAGAAAAGGGATGACTTAATGTTAGCAAATGTTAGCCTAGTCCTATGCCCACGAATCGATGGCCACAGGCACTGGACTAGATTAACAGTACAATGTACTAGTGTTTTACAAGATACCATTAATTGCATTGCCATAGTCATAATTTAACATCTTTGGTTGTTATTACACTGTCAATATTAGGCTTAGGCTAGACAAAGACCACCATCTTACTCTTGCATCCTCATATATTGGACCTCATATCTCTATGAGGCATCTCTATGAGATTAGACACTATTTCTTCATATATTTGACCTCCTCTCTCTATGAGACCTCATTACTATCTATAGAGATTAGATGCTATTTGTTCATATATTGGACCTCATCTCTCTATAAGGGCTCATCTCTATATTCGAGGGCTTCATCTATTTTTTTCTTTTACACTACAAAGCATGGAGAAATCAACTCTTCCTTTATGAAGTATACCTTGGATATGTCAGGGAGTCTCTTCAACTCAGAGGCCAGACTCTCCTGTTCCTGTCGCAGCAAGGCCATGGTGACGTAAGGTTGGACGTACTTAGTATCAATGGGCAGGTCATCCCACTCCAAGGGTATATGCTGGCCGTCAGGGGAAATCCTGGACATGGGACTGGCACAAGAGACGTCGTCTAGCAGGGCTGCATGTCCTTCCTCACTGTCCCGCCAAAATACCTAAAGCATTTGAAAAAAAAAAAAAAAAGAAAGAAAAAAAAAAGTTTCATTATATTAATTTCATGTACAATAAAGATGAGGAACAGCAACAGAGGTGATGAGGAAGGAAACTGGATAAAATAGCCTCCAGTTTATAAGAACAATAGCTAAAAGGTATGGTAAAATTAATGGAGTTAACATAATCAATTGAAATGCTTATGTTAGGGTTGGTACTTTTCATATGACAATAGAAAAATCTTACAAAGTTTGGAAAGAAGTGGTAGATATCAGTAGTACTTACTAGGATTTGATGAATAAACAGATCATAAACATAGGTATATCTACATGTGAATTAACTCATTTGATCTATAAAAAGAGACCATTATGATTAAGGAAAATATTTACATTAAAATCAGTTTCTTGTTCAGGAGTCTGGTGCAGATTTGCAAGAAAGAAATCAGACAGTGTGTTGTCAGTGTGTTTTTGTTTAAATTTTGCAGCTGTTTTGATAATTCTATCCAGTTTAGAACAATACCTCTTTTACAAACATGTTGTACAAAAATAAAAGATGATGTCTATTATTGATTTATGGAAACAATGTTATAAGAAAATCTTAACCACTTTAACATAGTCCAGTTTCCTAACAAAAGAGAGACTAAATAATTCTAACACCCTTGATAGAAATCAAAGCTAATAAAGACAGTTAAATAACCAAACTCGTACCTTTTTAGGTTTCTGAGCAGATACAGACATCTCCAGAGGAAAAATTCCTAGCAACTCCTGTTCAACGTTGCGCCTGCTAGTCATATCCAATGGTATTGAATTCTCACGCACCATTTTCTTATGGGAAAGTGTTTCTGACACACTGCGTCTGACAGAAGGAGGTCTGTCTTTGCCCGAGATGTAGCCAGCATCATTTGGTGAAAGCAGGGTTGGTGATTCCAGAGGCACTGATTTGCCACCGGAATTTTTGCCATTGACTTCAGTCATATAGAGCGATGAAAATGATGAAGATAACGTTGATAAGGCTGATGAAGAGGGAACTGACGATGACATTGGAGATAAGGAAGAAGGCGATGAAAGGCCATAACCACCATCTTCCTCGGATGCAATATCCATACTGTTCTGAGGATGAGAGCTCTCTTTAATACTGGAGTCGGATGTTTTTCCAGTAGGAGACAGTGAATCTGCCTGTGCTGGGGTTGTGAGTAAATTTTGGGAAATGGCACGGTGTATGTAGCCCAAGGACTGAGTTAGAGCTTCTCTCTTAGCTTGGATGTCCCAGAGCATACCTTTGGAGAGTCGTAATAAAATTGTCTGACACAGTTTCGAGTCAAGAGACATTTTAGGGGATTGAGATGAAGGCGACACCTTTGGCGATATAGAGGTGTCTGCCTCAGGTGTTAATGGGTTTTGGGGTGTCTGGCCGGGAGACTGAAGGGGGAGGTACACAGGCGATGGGCACTCCAATGTGAGAGGGCTCTGCTTGGGGTGGATTTCTTCGGGAGACATCACCACTACGGCCGGATTGACCAATACACTTGATGGCGATCCTGGAGGATCTACGGATGAGGATGATGTGGATGTGGGTTTGGGTGTGGGTGACAATTGAGACGATGGAGGGGGTGACTCTGGTGTCACTTTAGGCGAGTCAGAACCTGTTGTTTGGGGTGCTTGAGACATGGTTGATTTATTCAGGTTTAAGTCCTGTCCTTTGCTGTCTGATGATGGGAGAGTTGTTTTATCTGTGTCAGATTTTAAACATGAGATCATGGGTTTTGTTGTGAGATTGTCAGGCTTGATTGCAATATCACAGTTCAGGGAAAATGCTGTTACTGGGGATGTAAAAAGCAACCAATTGTTAAATGGTGAAAATTTTAATCTTTTCCTACTTAATTGTTTCATTGTTAATAATAATATTATTTAATAACAATAATAGTAACAATAATAATAATAATAATCATAAGAATAATAATTACAATAATAATAACAATAATAACAATAACAATAATAATAACAATAATAATAATAACAATAATAATAATAACAATAACAATAATAATAATAATAATAATGATAATAACAATACTAATAATAATAATGATGATACTAATAATAATAATAATAACAATAATAATAACAATAATAATAATAATAATAATAATAATAATAATAATAATAAT
>JBBPCV010033310.1:0-20291 GCA_037974505.1 Plocamopherus tilesii
CTACTACTACTACTACTACTACTACTACTACTACTACTACTACTACTACTACTACTACTACTACTATTACTACTAGTGAATAATAAACAACGATGAGAAGTAAAAAGTCTCCACTAGGATGACAAAACAAAACAGTAAATTTTCGGGTTTAAACCCTTCTTCAGGCAACAATGATCAACATCAAGGTGGACAACAATGAAAATAAAGATTACAATTAATATAATATAATAAATTGTTTTTTTATATTATATTAATTGTAATCTTTATTTTTCAACAAACAAACAAACCCTCCTTCTATACATTTGGAACTGTCTGCCAGAATCAGTGGTACTGGCCGAGAAAAATGTACTGAAATTCGAAAAAGAGCTGGGCAGGCATTGGAAAGATCAGGATCCAGTATACAAGTACCTTGAGCCAACCAAGAAGAGTTAGAGATGAGGATCAAAGGCAATCATGAGCCTACTACCATAACCAAATTGTAAGCATTGATTCAATTCATTCCACAATGACTTTTTTTTTTTTTTTATCTCAGCCTATAAAGAACGATTTGATCCAATCGAGTATAATGTCTTTTATTCCATTATGTTTGAATTTTATTAATAGGCCATGGTGGTCTACTTTATTAAAAGCTGTAGAAAAATCTAATACTGCGTCTACGTATCATCTCCTTTTTAAACGGTTGCTGGAATAATTTAAATTGTTATGAGTTGAATTTCAAAACATCTGTTTTATAAATCCATGTTGGATGTCGTCAAGTATATCATGTTGTTTTAAAGGACCAATTATGTTACTGTGTATGATGTGTTTTAGAAGCTTACAAGACAATAATGTTATGGATACTGCTATACTTTTCTTTCAGTTTCTAAGACAACGCAACCAATCTGTCACAGATCCCGCCCACCTACCCTAGGACCGAACCCTAAGCCTCCTCTCGACACCGACTATATGATATAAAATGGTAAAAAAAATGAAGAAGACTGGAGTGAAAACCACGAATGCCATACTTTCTTACGGGTAGATTTGATACATACAAGATAAAATACTCTGGATTAAATATCTTGTGGAGTAATTTTCTCGAATTACACCGGGACCCTCCTTTCATATTTTTAATAACCCACTAGAACAAAGTGGATTCGGTTATGACATATTCTTATATTCGATTCTTCTAACAAAAACCCCACTCTGCTCGAACTCCAGCACGGCCTCTTTTGGCCTCACTCGCTGGTTATGTGAGCGGATCATCGAGTAAATCGCAGACAGAAAAAAATCGGACAAAAATCATACAGCTCAACTTAAGTATCGACTTATATATATATATGTATGCCACGAGTACGGGAAGTCATGAAATTTCAGGCCTGGCGAAAATTGGAGGCAGTGGCTTATTTTATTTTTTTACGAGTGTGTATACATTTAAATGCACTTATGTAAAATGCCGGATGTTTATTTCATGCTTTAATAGTCCAATTTATCTTTCCAATTGACAAACAATCCAAGCTTCAATTAATCTGATGCATTTCAATCTAAACACCGGGCACAGCATTATTGATGATCTATGTGAGAGTGAGAGTATGATAATAAATAATATTTTATAACATAATATTATAATAATAAGAGCAAGATCTAGATTCTAGAGATTAGATCTAGATCTGTTAGATCTTTATCTTGTAGATCTAAATTCTGTAGGTTTTGATCTATGTGCAGATCTTTATCAATGGGCATAGATCTAGACCATTTAATTCAGGTCCAATCTCACCACGGGGTGTGGCTAGGAATTATGGTTCAATACTTCTGATTCTGCTTTTGACAAAGCAAAATATAGGTAGAGTATCTAATCTAATAGCTCTAGATTTATTCAGAGCTGGAAGTAGACTTGTGGTGCCTATATAATATTTATTAATATATAGATCTTTTTGTATTCATACTCATTGGAGATTGTCCTCTTTGTGTAGATTCTTTTTAGATATCTAGAGATTGTCCTTGTAGATCTATATATATAATTTAGATCCTTGAAGAAGTGGGAAATAAACAGGTTGTAGAGATACGCATGTCTTCTTATAAATATATAGTATAGTATATAGAATTATAGTGGCTATCCTGGTCTGATCAAGATAAGAATCATAGATCTCTATTTTAGGATCCGCATAAAGTTTTCATCAGAGCATTCTACTCTGAGCCTAGTTCTAGAATCTATTGTCGTGGATGATGCTATCACAACTATCAGGTCCTGGTACCATTGTTATAGTCCGGGCCATTGTTTGTTCAATGTTTCACCCATCTAATATTTTAAATGTAAATCTTTCTGGTTTCTTATTTTCAGTGTATAGGATATTATATCCTGACAAATTACCTTGAAATACAATTAAAAGGGGGCTAACTTTTTTTTATTTTCATGTTCTTCCTTAGTTTAAAATGAATGAAATAACGAGGGGGGAAACATATTGGGGAATTGAAGCATGGAAACCTAGTTCTTTACAATCAAAGTAATTATTCCAAATGGAATATATGGAATATAATACATTGTTCTCATTCTCACATGAGCTTTAGCAATCAAGAATTATTTTTCTCTTTGAAATCAGAACCATGAGTGGTTATCATTTTGATTTTCTAAAAATGTTTTTTTTTGTTTTTTTGTGTTTCTGTGTCACCAGAATCTGGCCAGGCCTTAACCATCAAATGAAAGAATCAATTTCTGCTCTGTGTGGCAATTAATGTTGCATTGATGGATTCGTACCCAGTGCCGGAGCATGGCTTGTCGGGCCCAGGACCTCCTGGCCCGAATCATAGTCCGGGTCTTTTACATGAGCAGCATCTTCAACAACTGCACCAGTCTCTCCAGCTTCAACAGCAACAGCTACACCAACAGTTGGCTGGAGGACCCAGCAGCATTAGCGACCTCATTGGGATGCTCCCTCAAACAGCTACTATCAATACCTCAGCACCAACTCCGGACCACGGTCTGAGTCATAGTCTACCTCCAGGGCCCATGCCTCTCCCCTCCAATATTGGAAGTACGTACTGACACACTCTCCTGCTTTTTCTCTAGTAGAAGTGATTATGTTTTCTTTTCCTTCCTTCCTTCCTTTTGTCCTTCATTCCTTCATTTCTTTCTTTCTTTCTATTCTTCCTATTCTTCTTTCACTCCTTCTCCTCCTCTCCTTCTCATCCTCCTCCTCTCCTCATCCTTCTTTCTCTTTCTTCTTCTTCTTCTTTTTTCTTCTCCTCCCCTTTCTCTTTTTCCTCCTTTCTTTTTCAATCATTAAGTATTTATAAATTATTATCATCACCATCATCGCCATATCAACGTCATCATTATCATCATCCTCATTATCATCATATTATTATTGCTGTTGTTATTGTCATCCCAAATTACCATTTATAACCATTTAACCATCTTTAATTCTCCGTGAAAATATTGTTAGATTTTTCTCATACTCACTGTAAGTATGTATGATGGAACTTAATTACCTCAGGTGTATTTTCAATACCATGCAATGCATTTGCATGAACTTATAGATAAAAGCCTTATTAAAAGTTTTTACTTCTTGTTAATGCTTATTCATTGACACTTCAACTCTCCTTGCAGGCTACAGACCAGATAATGGACCTCTACCGTCAGCTTCACCACTTTCTTTTTCACGGCATTCAGACACATTGCCTCCTTCAACCAGCTTACCTTATTCACGTCATTCAGAGACGGCCCCTTTGCCAACAAGCATTGCTTACTCCCGCCATGTTAATACTGATACTACCCCCATGCCTACCAGTCTGAGCTTCACCAGGCACATGGAGAGTGCCCCGGCCTTGTCCTACCCACGGCGCCCAGACCAAGAAAACGTCACTCAAGGATCAGCCCCTTTACCCTCGCCAGGGCTGGAATCTGGACCAGCTCAAGGCTCCTCTTCATCTACCTCAAGCCATGGTGCACCTCTACCAATGCCATCCCATCCTCAGGTATAATTTGATGCTTGAGTGTGTTTCATTCAGTGCTTTTGTCCGTATGTGTTCTGTTACACATATAGGTGACTTAAAGTAAAAACAGAAAAGAGAGAGACGTATTGTTTGTTTTCCTTCTTTTTCAAGATGAAACGTGGAGGGCACAGATTTTATAAAGTTGGTGGCCATGATTGCAAATGATTCAATAAAGGGCATGGATTGAGTCATGATACGGACCCCTTTATGTGATGGGAAAAGCTGAGAGAGAATAGTCATTGAGAAACTGGATGTTCACTTCATGCAAATATCTTATTCATAATTGTCTGGCCGTGCATGAAATGATTGATTTTTTATCTTTATAAAATATCTTTATAGTCCTTATTTCTTTTACCTGGAAAAGCAGGGAGGTATTCTATTGTGACTATTACTAAGTTCATTTACAAGTTAGGGACATTCAAAACAATGTTATTATGATTATTAAAGTCTTTATATGTAGTTCTTTTAGGATTGAAGTAAAGTTTATTCATAAAACGTAAATCTTCTCTCCAATTATATGACTGTTTTACAAAAATATCAAAGTGTTACTTATCTTCTCTCACCTGATCCATCACTTTTAATGTCAGCATTCGATTCAGCTCGTTCGGGCCTATAGAACCTCTCTTTCCTCCTTTTATTTTATGCATATGTTCACTTTCAAGCATGGGCCTCCTTCATTCAATCATTTTAATCAGGAAGCACCTTAAAAAATGTGCAGCCTGAGAAAAGATTTTTCGTAGACTACATTTCATACACATGTATTTTCCTACTTATTCACCCAGTATTAGGTAATAGCCTGGAGAATAATAGACTTCCTTTAGGCTATTCCAAAGCATTGATTATAACATTTCTTCCAAAGGCGTTTTGTCTTAATGTGAAACATTTTTTTCTTCAGTCTCAGGGACCACCACGTAATGAAGCCAGCAACCTTTCCATTGCTTACAGCAGGCAGGGAGACCGATATGTCTGTTCAATGTGTGGCAAGGTGATCTACCAGATTTGCTTTTTACTTTATTTGAATTGTTCATTTGAATTGCTTCTTTAGATGAATAACAAGGAGGCCTTGTTTTTTTTGGGTTTTTTTTTAGTGTCCAGGAAAGTCGAATTTAGAAATATATAAAATTTTTCTTTCTGATGCTTTGGAAATAAAGACCCGGCTTGAATTTGAAATTTATAACCTTTGCACAATTTATTGGTTGTTTTAAGCTACGTGTTTAATTTATAATCTGTGTGAGAGATTATTTATTATTTTCATATATTCATAGATTGTTTTTTAAGTTAAATTAAGTAGATAAATGTGTTAATCAGATAGTTTAAATAAGTTATAAGTCAGATTTACATGGGTCTGATGTGAATAGCAAAGCTGTTAATTTTGTCGCAGACAAATAAAATGTGAACTGTAACATTTGCTTGTCATGTCTGAAGAGGAGCAGCGAATAGCCTAACATTCACCCTTAAACTTTAAAATCTATTTTTTCTTACTTGCAGGTGGTTGTATCAAAAGCAGCCATTACCCGTCACATTCAGCTCACGCATGAAAAGAAAAAACCTTTTGAGTGTAATATATGTCATCGTCGATTTGGTTATAAAAATATCTTGATGGAGCACCAAAATATTCACTTTGGCATAAAACCATACGCTTGTACCTTGTGTGATAAAAGGTTTGCAGCTCGGTCCAACCTGTTCCAGCATCGCCTACTCCACATGAAACCATTCTGTTGTTACATTTGTAACAAGCGCTTTGACCGTGATGATCAACTACAGCGCCACCTTAAGCTGCATCCGACAGCCAACATTTTGTCATGCAGGTACACCAATGTCTATCAAATTGGTTTATTGAAGACATGACTTTACAGAGGAAGTTGATTAGGGATGCATGTTCTCATTGCATGCTTTAAGTGCTGTCCAGTTGGAAAATTATTTTACAAAGCAAAATTAATTATAGCCAATATTTCAGCATACTATTAGTACCATAAAGATGATTTAACTGGTAATTTCCTTATTTGTCACCTTCAGTCAAATCTAAATCAAATATGGAATTTCTCAGAAGTGGAAGTCCAAGCAAAGATGCAATAATGCCATAATTATAACTAAAGATAAGTAGACATTCACACACAGACATTACTAAGAACACCATCAGAAGTTTGTTCAGTGTTCAGAGGTGCCTTATGGTCCTAGAAATGATGGATAGGCGTAGGAGATGCTATGAATATTTGAAATAAGTTGGTGCAGTGATTAATTTAATAACAGCTCATCAATGAAGTTAAAATTGTATAAAAACAAAATTAAGTGGTAGACGTAGGAACCTCATGTACTGACTTCACATCCCTGTAGGCAAGGCAGTCGGCCTACTCTCATAGTATGCTAGCTGTTCTCCTCTTAATGTGATAAGGGATAGTTTTTCTCAAGGGTCTATTCCGACGGGGGATTGGAACTGACATACCAAAAGATTCATATTTGTCTTTGATTATTTTCATTTTGGGAAAACTTGTTCCTATTTTTTATGTTGAAAAATTCACAAAGATTATTTATACATCCATCCATATAAGATTGTCCTTAAAAAGTAGTGGTAACTTAGTCATGTAACTTAAAAAAAAAAATTTTTGTCAGGAAACAGTAGTGTTTGCTATCTTTAGTCTGTGAGAAAATTACACTCCAAATTTTGAAAACGAATAATAAAGTTCATTCTTCTGCTATTGGATTCTTTTATGAATTCTTATAAAAGATGCAATTAATCCTCATATTTACTGAAGCAAGGTGTTCATTTTTATTTATCTTCATACTTTATTGTCATGCAGTCAGTGCCCCTTTACAGCAACAAATGTTGAAGCATTGAATACACATCTGCAGGAGAGTCACAAACTCCTAACTTATGACACACGCAGATACTCTACTGGTGCCGAGGGCGAAGGCGGAGATGTACCTCTCCAGGTCTGGTTTATTTCTATTTTTTTATGTTTCACTTATCATGTAAAAGCAAAATTTGAAATCCATAAATTTGTCAGTCACATTCCTTTCTCTAAAACATTGACTTAATGCAACAAATTACCAACTGAAATGAAGCTGGGGGTCATTTGTGAAAAGAGTCCAGTTAAATCAGATTGACTTATAAATGTAAATAGTTGCTCTAGAGAGGTTTTTCTTATAACAAGCTTGACTTATAAATGTAAATAGTTGCTCTAGAGAGGTTTTTCTTATAACAAGCTTTATGAAAGAAATGAAAATGTATGAGCAATGAGTGACCTAAATGCTTTGTGTTAAAACAAGTAAACTAGGATTATACAACAGTAGTATAATCTCTCTGGAAAAAGATTTTTAAGAAGTTAAAACATTTTTTTTTATTCTTGTAGTTACCAAGGTGAATTTCAATCAATCATTTTCTTTATGTGGGACTGTAAGACATCTGTTTTCTCTTTCAGGTTAGCATGGCTCTCTCTAGTCTAACATTGACATCCCCCACTGTAAGACATCTGTTTTCTCTTTCAGGTTAGCATGGCTCTCTCTAGTCCAACATGGACATCCCCAGACAAATCTCCCGGCTACCAGATGTCTGGGCCAGGGACAGCCAACATGGAGTCTGATGCCACCAGGCGCATTGACTCCATTTGCTCTCAACTCGCCAGTCGAGGGCAGAACCATTATGGAATAGATGTGAAGCAGGAACCGCTCTCTCCTGGCGGGTTTCGATTTCCTCCCGAAGGCCACTTCCCACCCATCTCTCCATCTCAGCGAGAAGCCCACTTCAGTCAGGGTTCTCCCACTTCAACCATTTCAAATTCTTCCACTTCGTCGCGTCAGCGACTGCCCCCTTTCTCAACAGCTTTGGCACGTTCGTACTCGAATGCTTCTGATGCGGAACAGAACAGCCCTCTCCCGATGACAACAGGCCGTAAGAATATGTCTCCAATTCCAAGCATTGATTCTCTGACAAACAAATTTCACGGAGTAAACCCTCGGTTTCTGCCCCCATCTCGGCGAGCCAATTCTTTAGGCTCCATCAATCCTATGGGCACAATGAGGCATGTTGCCCCTGTTGCTGAGCACGTCCGCTCCATTGCTGATTCTACAAGCAATCTGACAGAGTTCTTTTCAACACTACAGGGTCTAGTACAACGTTCTCAGGAGATCCCAGAATTGCACATTAATATATCAAAGCCAAAGGTAAGATTTTTGTGCTAATTCATTCATCAGCCATGTCCTTTTAACCCCTAACTTCCCATGGCCTGCTAAGGATGGCCACTTCATTACGATAATGGAAACCAAAGATAGGAAGATGAAGTTTTATATTATACTGGACAGGGGTCTAAGTATTATAAAATTACTTCCCTTTTGTGCTCTGCAGGCTGATGAAAGTTGCAAAACGTGCTGGTGTTTGTCGTCACACAGGCAACTCTAGCTACAAACAGCTCTACTTCATATGCTTAGCAATGCACATTAACATTAATTTTCTCACACGTATACAATGAAGTCTAGCATGATTTTTGAAGGAACGCTACTTCCATATTGTCCCCAGAAAATATTCCCTGTTGATTCTCTTCCTATGCAAACATCTTTGGGGAAGGGCCCGTTTATACAGAGTGCGAACCCGAACGTGAACAACACGAGGGTGAACCCGAACCCGAACTTTAAGCTCTTTCACCGTTCGAATAGAGTGCGAAGGTGAACAATCGTCGGCGGCTTTGATTCTTTTTCTAGCTGTGAGAGAAAAAATTGTCATTTCCTGTCATGGTACAGACAAGATTTTGGCGTGTTTGTACATAAACCAACAGAGGACAGATGGAGTGGGGAAGGGAGGAACTAGCACACCTAGTGATTTTAATTTGTGGAAATTTTATCATGGGGAAAGCAATCTGATTGGTTCATAGTGAAAACGTTCGCACAAACGTTTTAGAAATTCGCTGGGGAGGCAATCAAGTCGGTGATCAGCAAGTACCAAAATTTGTTTGGGTTCGGGTTTGTGCTCTGTTTGAAGGGTTCCTCTAAAACTGACTAAAGCATTCCAGGATGAAAGTTCGGGTTTGCATTCATGTTCGGGTTTGTGCTCTGCATTAACCCCCTTGAAAATATGTCCACATCCCTGAAGAATAGCATTACATCCCTGAAGAATAGCATTCGCATAATGATACAACTTGAGGAGCAATTGAAATTAGAAGTTCATATCTGATGTGAGAATAGTCCTCCACATGGAAAGATTTCCCCCAGATTTAATTTCATTACATTATTCATAAAATAGTTTAAATGGACATTTTTGTGGATCTTTTTGCTGAGATATATTTTGTTATCGCTGTAATCTGTGCTTTTGAAATTAATAGACAATAGAAATAAGATGAAGCAGGTGGATGTCCAGTTAAAAAATATTTTTACCATTTTGATGTCAGATGGAAATTTCTTCTGTTTCTCTTTTGGCAATCCTCACCTATGTGATTTACTGTTCTCCATAGACTGGAAATACAGGGGATGAAAATTTGATCCATTTTGATTGTACTCTCATTCCTCCTCTTCATTTTATGCAATTTTTCCTATTTTATAATATTAAATAAAAGTTTTCATACATAGGAAGGTCAATGCACAGGCCAAGATAACTGCAACATAATTTAAACAGTGGAGGGTTCATCGATGTAAGAAGGGGGGGAAGGAGCTTGCTTTTTGATAAATTTGATGCCTTCTTTGAATCAGTGATGAGGGAGATCTGGCTTAGTTTCTGATTGCTCCAGCAAATAATTTATATCCAAGTGATATATTGTCATCACACCCCCCCCCCCCCACACACACACACACACACACTCACACTCACACACTGATACATTCATAATGTAGCTCCAGCCTACATGCAGATAGTCTGCTTGACAGGTTTTCAGGCAAATGGTAGTGGGGCAACATTTACCTCTCTGCTTTTGAACTCTTTACATGTGTTACTTTCAATAGACTTAAATCACAGGGCTAAGATTCTTCCATGGAGTGGCCTAAATTGTCTGCAGAGTAAATCATGCTTAGTCTCTTGTCTGCAGAGTAAATCATGCTTAGTCTCTTGTCTGCAGAGTAAATCATGCTTAGTCTCTTGTCTGCAGAGATGTCTCCCCTCCTCCTTTGTCTAGGAATTTCATGGGAGCTAACTTTTTCATCGGCTTCTCACTGGCTGGAAAATTTGCCGGAGGTCTAGCGGTAGAATATGTTGATAGCAGGGGAAAGTCAAAATCCTCCATATTGTGAATGGCTTGATTGTTCTTAACAGGGGGGGGGGGGGGTAGAATATATAAAGTGAAAACCATTTAAAACCTAAATTTTGGAGAGGAAAAGACAAAGAGAAAGGTCTATGGGTGGAGAAGCATCAAACCCACCAAAGCTTCTAACACAGACATAGTATAACATCAGTATTATAGCGGTTTGCATTGGCTCATGCAGTAGTAATATTATATTATATATAGAGAATAGCCGTGAAGAAAAAATATCTGTGATGTTTGATCAGGTGTTAAATGTAGGAGAGAGTATTTTTTCTAAGTCTAACAAACCAGGGAATGTAAAAACATCAATATAAACTCTTCTATGGCAAAACTTTGAAATGACGCTAAGAAGAATAAAAATTATAATTATCCATTGAATTAGGCATGGACAATCTGCAATCAGGTTCTCAGTTCATTTAAAGAGATCGAACAAAAGATACTCCACAAGAAACAATCATTGCACCAAATTTTAGCAACTTTTAACCAAAATAAACACCAATAAACAATTCAATTTTTTCCCCAAGAACAGTCTCAGAATGCATTGCCATCACGTATCTAAGACATTGATCCAGTAGAGACCTTGTACAAAGCAATTGTCTCACTATAAATCCCAGGGAAAGATGAATATATGCAGTGATTGCCTTTAGACTTTAGATCTAAATACATGTACCCAGAATCTCTGCTCTTTAGAAAAGCTATGTATCCCTGTCACAAACCTTTAACATACCACATTTCATCTTAATATGGCAGATGAGTTTAGTGCTTTCTTTCTTTCTTTTTTTATTTTTTTCCCCAATAATTTTTTGGTATCTTTCAAAATCTTGTTTACAGCGCAAAGAGGATGTGGGCGTGCAACACAACAGCACCAATCTGCCAGGTGAGCCGCCGTCACTGGAGGAACTCCTAGTGTACTATGAGTCTCAGGGAAGCCTTTATCGTTGTCAGCATTGCCGTATCAGTTTTGAGGAGCGGGGCCTTTATTTCCTCCACAAATCCTTGCACGGCGAGATGAGTCCCTGGCAGTGCAGTATTTGCCACAAAGTTTGTGCAGACAGGAATGATTTTCACCTCCATTTCGTCAATCAACAACACCTTTGAATTTAATGTGGAGTTCCCAATAATTTTTTTTTTTTTTTTAATTTTATAATGTTAATTATTTTTGTCATTTTTGTTTACGCTTTGATCTACTTTTTGAGCATGTATTTCCTAGCATAGCACCCACACACTTATTTTCTCTACAGGAAAGTGATGATAATATTATATTAGTGAGTAGTGCTTCATTGTGGCCATTTTTATTTCCTTCTGATTTCATTACTTTTGTTTTGTTGTGAATTCTACTTATCTTAACTTGTTTGCATATATTTTCTTAACTCTTTTTGCCGTTTCTCTAGCAAGGATTTAGCATAAAAGCATATATACATATCTTATCTTTTGCATCTGTTGGGGGATGGTAATTGGGAGAGCTGGGTTCTTTCATCTTTTAGTGTTATTCAATTCTTTAGTTATGGCTAGATCCATTTCTATGAAATAGTCTATTGTGATCTTGAAACTTTTTATTTTAATTTTCAAATGAATAATATGCTTGCCCCATCTTGCATGAAAACGTTTGGTTGAGGATAGTGGCAACATTATTTCTTCTTTGCTGTGATGTTGTTTTTTGCAGGTTTTTAAAAAAAAATTCTTTGCTGCATGTTGTTGTTTTGTTTGTTTTTGGGAGGTTTGATTCGGGGTTTCTTTTTGTTTTTATTTTCATTTTTTTGCAGTTTGGATTATTTTTGTTTTCCTCAGTCTGTCACTCTGGTCAGCACCCATATAATAATGCTTTAGTTTCTGACTCTGGCATTGTCACCAAGATTGTTCTGTTCGGTGCCACCAATATTTCTCAACCATTGTTTCAAGTTCAAGGGTCTTTTTTCTTCTCTCCCCCTTTTTTTTAGGGTTTGGGTTTTGTTTGTTTTGTTCTTTCAACTTTGTGAGGTTTTTGGGGGATTTTTTTTTTTGAAGGGGGGAGCGGGGGAATGTCTCAAAGTTTCCTTTTTCATTGATTTTCAACTGTATAAAGGCCCTATACATGAGTGTACTGACCTTGAATTTGGACAGGGTTGAGAGATTTGGGTTTGGAATGATCCCGTGCCTGGCAATGGTATGTTTCGTTTGTTTTTGTTTTTTTGTTTCAGCTCACACACACACATATACATACACACCACTGCCTCAATATAAGATACTTTACATACAATACATTGCACACGAAGGAAAGTGTAATGCAGCAGCATGATTCTATAGCTAATGTGACCAGAAATTTATTCATGCCACTGGGGCAACTAGTATCAAATTTGTAATTTACAGTGAAGGAGATACTGCGTCATAAAATCGTCAGTGTACCAACATTTTGGTCAAAGTCAGATTTGGTGGTTCCGAGAAAAGTGAAAAGAAAAGCTTTTTCTTGACATAGCTGAAAACAGTGTTAATACTACTGTGGTTAAAAAATAGAGTTTGGGCATTAATTACTGTCTATTGTCTTAAATTTCTGATTTAAATAACTTAGGCTATTTTGAGTCACCAAGCCCTTGGCTTAGACCAAAATACAAAATGACTTAGGCCATTATGATAGCACACTGACCATATGGGGTAAGGAAAAAACAAGTCTACTTTCTATTGTGTTTTGTTACTCTGTGAAACCCCAGGCCAGAGGGGGAAGTATAGGCAAAATCTGCTCATCCTTTCGGTAAGCTGCATTCCAATCCAGGCCGCATGAAACTGTGCACATGCATGCGCACACAGAATTTCTGTTGGTTTACACAACCAGGCCTGGTGTGCAGCAGATCATTGTGTTTGGCGCCATTAAAGTGAAATGTTCCCTTGTTCTTGGTTTTAAGAAGCCACCTCTGTTGAATTGTTCTCAAAGATGTGTTCAAGTATTGTTTTAACAAGTACCTCTGTGCCCAGCCTTAAATTTAAAAGATAATGAATAGTAGTTTGATTTCTCCTTTTTAATCACCATCTTTATCGATGTTTCAATGACATGCATCTCATATTCTGCATAATTAATGTACCTATGTGTCGTCACATATCTGCACCTTGGATTAAAAGTAATGTCCTGTTTTTGTTTATATGATGCATTGCACCTCTTGTTTTACCATTTTGTCGTGGGGGTGGGTGGGGGAGAGGGGGGTTCTCTTGTTGTTTTCCCACTTTCCCGATTTGATTCTGATACAGGGGACTTTTCAAGCTTATGTATGTTTTGTTTTATTTTTCATCCATGATTTGAAGTTCTAGGGAGGGAACTAGGTAGTTGTTGTTTTGTTTTGATTTGTTTTTTGTTGTGGGTTTTTTCCCCTAGTTTTTGGGTGGTTTTTCTTTGAGTGTGGGGGTGTATTTGTGTGTAGGAAGGAGGTTGTTTTACTCTTGATTACACAAGACAGAATGGGGTCTTTTTGTTAAAATATTGTTGTAAAACTGTGATGATATCAGAAGTACCTGTTTGTTTATATTGTTTAACTAATGGAATTCAAATACCTGAATATGGTGTTATGGTCTAATTCTTGCCTGCCTTTTTCTTCCTCCCCCTTCTCCCCTCTCTGCCTCCCAGCACTGAACCGTTGTTATTTTATTTCTAGATCCAGTTTGTTTGCGCACTCTTTTAAAGTGTGTATTTTACATAATGGAGAGGAAGGGAGTTGGGAAAAAGGGGTGGGGGGGAAGGTTGTTTATTCCGCCTCTGTCTTTAAAGTTAAGCAAAGTGGAGATGTTAGTTTCTGCATCTAGACTCATTTCTCAACAATACTCTTGTTGGTATTGTTTTTTCTTACTCTTGTATTGTTGTTGGGGGTGTTACTACATGTATTATTATTATTACAATTATTATTGTTATTATTATTAATAATAATACAGTTTTCGCAAGAGTGCCTGGGGGTTGGGAAGGAACCTTATTGGGCACTTAGGCGGAGCGGGCACTCAGGCGATATCGATCCTGTGGCTCCCAAGAGGTCTGGTTTTCATTATCTTTAACTTGAGTTTTCAAATCTCATGAAGTTTACAATGCATCTTGAAACGTGATTGTCACATATGGACAAAGATCATCTTGCTGGGTTTTTAAATCACTTATAAGTTTATGAGCCATGCTGCCAATTTCAAAAGGTTCAAAGACACCCTGTCCACTGCCAATGATCATTTTGTCATGACAGGGAGGGACTCGTGTGCATTGTATTGCGTAAATCTGTAGGCAGATTTATTTAAACCAACTACCTTGTTATGACAAGACAAAGGACATCTAACGTCATTGAATAGCTTCATCGTTCCACACTCAAAGGGGTGGGGGAAACTACTCAAGTGAGCGGGAGGGACGCCTCTTGACACCCTAGCAAACTCCAGACAAGTGTTCATGGTTACTTTATCTGTAGTAAGTTGATATTCCATTGCTTTTTTGACTAAAAACATACCGGGCTCCCAAAGCAGAGATGACTTTCGAAGGCGGGTACTCTGAGTGACTATTCTGATAGTAAAAAATTGGTTTCGTCAAAATATCGAGCACTTAGGCAAAGCGGGTATTCAGCCAGAGGGCACTCTTGTAAAATTACTGTATTATTTTTTATTGTTATTATTATTATTATTAATTATTATTATTATTATCATCATCATCATTATTACTATTGTTATTTTAAGTAAAGCTTTTACTTCAGCTTATAATATACAGTGAATCAACCACAAGCATAATAAAGGAATTCAAATATTGTCGAATTCCGCGGAGGCTCTCAATGGCACTTTGCATTAGTTCAGAATAAATAAAATCACTAAACCATCACATAACACGGAGTCTTAGCTAAAATGCCCGCTTGAAAAGTTCTGTTTTTGATTTATACCTGAAGATATGAAAATGTTAACAGTTTCTTGTATATAATGATGAGGCTCTCACACTGGTGGTGCTGGAAAAGCCAGGGCTGAAAAGAATGTTTACGGATTGCTAATAGGAGACATAATAGATAGGCTCTTTCTTTCCACACGTCTCAATCTTGAGGAGAAAACTTTGCCATAGCTGTTTTTTACAGGTGCGTCTTTCGAGGATACTGAAACGGTCTTGTACTTTCCTCAGTTAGTTGGTAAGGATACCCTGAAAATAAGTGAAGTCATTTCAAGACTCTATTTGATGTTTATCTTAACTATAGCTGTATTTTAATCTCACTTAGTATTTTTCTTACCTCATATATTCTAGCTATATTTATTAGATATATTTTTTCCTCTAAATTAGCATTTTAGATTGATTGTAATTTTTGTGTATAGTTTTAGTCATTTTTATCTTTATTTCTTGTCTTACAGTGGATTCAAACTAAAAATGTGTTGTTTTGTTTTGTCTTTTAATTGGATACTTTTATTTTTGTAATTTTTTATTTTTTTTATTTTGTTTAGTTGTCCTTTCACTTTATAAGGTCTTAAAAAAAAGAAAAAGATGATAATTGTACTTTCAAAAATGTTTTTAGTTTTAAAAGTTTTCCTTCTGACTAAAGCGATTTCTTTTTCTCGCTCCTTTGATTGTAACCAGTTTGTTTTCATGTATTTGTCATGATTTCATGTTGATTTTGTTACTTTGCTTTTCTAGCACAATTCTTTCTTTTGTTGTTGCGAATTTTGCATGATCTTTTTTCTTTCCCGTAGTTTTTTCTCTCCGTTATAAATTCTGTAATCCAAGCGGTGCTGTAGTTCATTCATTCTCTTTCTTATAGATTCGTGTTTGTGGTCAAATACAATTTTTTATCTTGTTTATAGTTTGTGATTTGCGGTATTTGGACCAGCATGCTTACAAGGGACTACCTCCCAGAGTATGAAGTTTTGTCTTGATTCTTACTGGACCAAATTTGTTATTGATTATTTTTCTCTTCTCTTATAAATTTGTATATATATATATATTATACATTTATGTACATGTAATTTTTGTTTTGGGGGGGGGAGTGCTTTTGCTTTTTTGGTTTTTTGGTTTGTTTTAACAAGAATTGTTTTGGTTTTTGGTTTTGTTTCTATTATGGAGTATGGAGTCTTGTCTAGGTATTCCGTAGAACCACAGTGACCATCCTCTAAGTCTTCATATCCTTCACAGGTTGTTTCTTCCCTTCCTTTCCCTTCATCATGGGACTTTATTATTTATACAGCCGAAGCCGTTTAATCTGAACAGTATCGTTGTTGGCTAATCTTCCAATTAAGCAGCATTCCGATAAAGTAGCACCTATTGCTGCAACACTTAAAGTGTACTTTATACGTGCTACATAACATCATGGAATAGTCTGCAAGCCATAAGTAGAGCCCAATAAAATGATTGAGTGATTGTTACACCTAGCTCTCCGACGCATGTTTTCAATTGGTTGTGAAACTGAATTGCGAAGAGAATTGGTGGAGCTTTATCACAAAACGCACATATGTAGTTGTCTTGGCTGTCCACATCAAGCGTCAGTCACTCGTGCATGTAATCTCATCCTTTTTTTACCTTGGATCCGAATTTCAGCCTCATGCAAATTTGACATTGGACAGGCGCTTCATCAAAGTGCATGTTGTCAGTCCATATTATGGTGATAAATATACCTGCCATGTCGTATTCACACAACGATGCAACATTATACATAACTATAACAAAGGCAGTCTTAGTGTGTTGAATTATGGCCGTGTTCTATCTCTAAATATACGGGCTAGTAATGCAAAGTGTTTTTGTAGCATCTGCTGTTAATTTACTTTTTTCATTGTCGTGTGCAATTATATTGTTCCAATCAAATGGCTTCTGTTTCAATCAACCAGTATAAATTATATAAAGGGAACTCTGTTCTCAAGGAGTAATTCCAATTAAGGGGTTGTTCGGATTAGCGGCATTCCAATTATGGGCTTCGACTGTACTTGAAAATTGTTTTGATTGGCATTTTTCTCTCATTGTTTTGTGTTTTTGCTATAATTTTCATCCTGCTTTTTAGATAGCATTTATCCACAAAGCTGCCATTGAAAGCAGATTTTTAATTCATCTTAGCACTGTGGTAGATCATCATGTTTGTTATGCATGCATTTTCTAATTAAGTCATTACCATCTCTTTTGATTGGAGAGGTATGTATCATTATGCTGATCAAGAAAAGATTTAGATTTTCTGCTAAACAATCAGTATGTACAAGTAAGCATATTATTACAGGTGCTCTTTCATTCTCAAACACTTTTGATAGTTTGTACCTGTGGCTGGTGTTATTAACATAAGCGTAAAACCAAAAAGAAATTTATATTTCTGCACCCACACTGTTTTGATTGCACCTAACTATACCAAACTGGATTTAATGGGTATGTCTACAGAGCGAATGATGAGTTCTTGACTCAAGTTGACTTGAAGCATCATGATTGTTGATGTCAAAGTGTAGGAGTGAGATAGTGTTTTGTAACATGTAAAATTGTGTTAAATGCAAGTCGTCTCACACTCATTATTTCATTAAGAACCTGTACTGTTTTCAGTGCTCATCCCCATTCCCTCCTTCAACTCCCCCTCCCTCTTTTTTTTCCCTTGGTATAATGTATGTGTACACTATATGTCATAGAAATCAAAATGCTAGTACTAGTGAAATGCTGTGCATTCTTTTCCTTGAATTTATTCTTGTAATCGGAAACAACACAAATACCTCGCATTTAATATTAAATGGGTCATTGTTAATAAAGGTTTGCATGATATGAAGATATGCTGTTTGTCATGCTGAATCATCATGGCAGGTCCTTCAAGGTGTAAACTGATTTTACTTTTTGACCCATAAATGGAAGGCAAAAAAAAAGTGATTTCGTGGGTTGATAGATTTATGTGCCTGACTGTTAATTATTGCAGCCTTGTTATAAAATTTTCTGCCAAAAGTTAATCAGTTGCTGAGCTTGTATAGTGATGTCAAAGCAGGAAATGTTTACTTCGTCTCACGTTGATGGAAGTAGTATTAGTTGTTTTCATTTTGGTTGGCATTAACATGGTTAGGGGCAAGTCATTGGTTTTTAAAAACGTTTGTAAATTTATCGCTGAGGATGGAGTGGGGAGAGGGAGACAGAACATGTCAATAACTTTTCCAGCAACGTAAGGGTGTTCTCGTGAAAATCAGGGGAAATCCAAAATTTCAATGCCGTTTTAGTCAATTAATTATGATGCCACTACCAAGACCATGCGAACGGTATTTCCATGATATGTTCAGGTGAAACTAAATGGGTGTATTTTTGTGCATATTTATTACAGAAAAATACAGACAATATTTCAATTTCCCTGTAATTGGAGTATATATTATATATATGTTATATATTGAATACGTTTAGAATTTACCTTTGATTGTAAAATACCCCTTCATAAAAAGGAAGAAAGCATTTCCACTTCTAGAGAATGGGTTTGTTTTATCTGGTCTCTGTAAGGAAATGTTGTGAATGTCATATTTTTTGTCACACCTCTACATCTAAGGAGAAAGCTACGAGGAAGGATTGATACATTTCCTGTTGAAGCAATGAATGACTTTTTCACTATGTACTTGATCTATTAATACAAGTATTACAATGTATTATTTGTGTCTCACATTGAATCTCCTTTTTCTTTTCTTTTTTTTTAATCACCATTTGAACAAAGTGATACATGTAATAGATCCTTGAACATTTCAAATGCCATTGTCTTGTTTTTTTTTTTTTATCTCTTGAAGTCTCAACTGTTCATCACTGTTGAAAAGAATGTAAATATTTCTATGGTGAAGGTGTAGGAAGTACGGTAAGAGTAGTACCTTGCTGTCTAAGAGTGTGAACATGAGGAAAAGCTGAAAGCATTGATGACAACATTGTAAGAAATGCCCATTTCTTTATCTTATTGATTCCACAAATTGACTTATTTCTAATGGAATGGAAATATATATATTTACAAATTTCATCATTGACTTTTTATGTCTTTGCATAAAGTTAATATATTTTACATTATTCAATGCCATCGTTTTTTAATTTTCTTCTTGTCAGTTTTACAAAACCTTTTTAAAAATTGTACATCATTTATTATTATTATTTTCTGAAAAGATCATACTGTTTTGGTTTTGGTTGTTTTTTGTTGGGCTTTTGTTTTTGTTTTTTTGTTTTGTTCTTTGTTTTTTGTTGTTTTTTTTTCATAGGACTTGTATTTTATGAATGTGTGAGCATAATAGATTTTCAGCCCTAACTCTAAACTCTAGGATCATCACATTTTAAATCTTTACCCAAAAAGGATTTGTAAAGAGATTTGATGAGAACAGATTTGGCTCTATGTATTTCTAGGTCTCACTCTAGAGGGACATTTAAATCTTTTGAGGTTGTCGCCTCTACCACTGCCACCTCTCAGTTTGATAGAATTCATTGATGAACAGATTACCTCTGATAGTTGCAAATTCAAGGCCCAAGTTTGTTTAGTTTGTTCCAAAAGCACCTTCCTGAACCTTGTAAGTGTAGAAAGTCGGAATCCAGCAGCCATGCTTAGTCCTATTGGAGATGAGAGACACTTACAACTTGAAAAGTGTGCGTATGGGGTATTTGTCCACTGGCAGTTTTGTTGGTTGCTGAAGCAAACTTGAATATATTTTCCCCAATGGATCTGATAATTATATTTTTACAACGGGGGCTTCCATTGGCTCCTTTTCTTTGAAATAAACTATTTATATCTCTAACTTACCTACAGCTGCGGAGTTTTCAGAAGTTTACGCAGATAATTATGTGTCACCCTTCCATGATAAAACTATTCAATTTATTCCTTCTGCCGCGTGTAGTCCCAAAATCTACCTCTGCGGTACTTCCTTGTTTGCTGACCATCTCCTGTGTTGTAAAATCGGGACAATGGGTACCATTGCTGAAAAGAGATTAGAAGAAAGAATGTTGTCCAGCTCATATTTTATTATTTCTAATGAAAGAAGACACGTTGTTATGAAATCAATAATCTGTTTTGTTATATTTTTGCACAGATTTTTTTTGGTTTGATTTTGATTTTAATTTCCAGACATTCTTTAGCCACCTTATAATTCATTGATAAAAAGGAGAGGATTGAAGTATTGGGGGGGGGGGGGGGGGGGGGGGGGGGGGGGGGGGGGGGGGGGGGGGGGGGGGGGGGGGGGGGGGGGGGG
>JBBPCV010034422.1:0-14622 GCA_037974505.1 Plocamopherus tilesii
ATACGTATGTAAAAGCATCTTGTTGACTTTGTTAGGTAACATCTAATGTTAAGAAGGGCATGAAAATCTCAAAGCATCGTGGATTACTTTTTTGAGCAGCAGATAATTTATTTAATAAGAATGGGTGTGTAAAAGTCATCTTGGTATGACTTATTGAAGATATTTCCTGTAAAGTGTTGTCAGAGATACATTTCTACATAATTTTGTATAAGTAAATTAATCTTGCATTGTTATTAAGGATGCTTTTATATACAAAGACGTATATGGAAACGCATCTCGGTTTGCGTTGTTGAAGACATCTTTAATATTATTTATTAAGATGAAAGTGTAAACTTACTTTGGTTTTTGTTATTGAATACACTTTCAAGTGGGGATGCATTTGTGAATCCATCTCAGAAAGTGTAAATTGGAGATACCTTCGAGTTTCGTGCAAACATGTATGGAAACTCATCTAAGACTTTGCCATAAAAACTATTATTTGAGAATACATGTGTAAGCTCATGTTAGATTGGGTTCGGTTATTTGGGTTATTGAAGTAAACTCTTTATTGTTTAAGATTGTGTATACAGGAATGTAGGGCTGTCTTATTGAAGACACATTTCATGTGAAGATGTACGTGTAAAACAACATGTATTATGCCATTGCAGACAACTTGTTAATATAAAGATGAACAGTGTAAACACGTCTTGGATTGTGTTATAGAGGGCACCTTTTATATAGAGATGCATTCATAAACGGAGATTCGTCTATGCTATTGTAGATACTTTTTGTTTATATAAAGATGCATGTTTAAACATATCTTCGCTTTTGTTATTGAAACACATCTTCGCTTTTGTTATTGAAACACATCTTCGCTTTTGTTATTGAAACACATCTTTGCTTTTGTTATTGAAGGAACCTTTTTATATAAAGATGCATGTGTAAACACATCTTGGTCTTTCTTGTTGAAGACACTTTTTGTTTACATAAAGATTCATGTTTAAACACATCTTGGTCTTTCTTATTGAAGACACGTTTGTTTATATAAAGATGCATGTTTAAACGCATCTTGGGCTGTGTTATCGAAAGCACCTTTTGTTTATATGAAGATGCATGTTTAAATGTATATTTGAGTGTGTACATGAATATACCTTTTTATATAAAGATGTGTGTATGTGTGTATGTGTGTGTGTGTGTGTGTTAAATAATCTTGGATATCCCTATGAAGGAGCTCTTTAATATACGAATACGTATGTATGAAAATAGAATCGATTGCTTTGTTGTGTCATTTATTAAGGAGATGGTGCGTGCATTAGTACATCTCATTGCCAACATCCAAGTGTATTATAAATGCTCTCCCTATTGGAATATTGGCTGGATGTTAGGATTGGGAGGACTGGTGATGACCGTGAAGGCGATAAAATTATGCTGCTCAAAAAATTGTTGTTTCTTCGGATGAAAACAAAAGCCACAGCAAAGAGGCAAATGGTCCTGGACACAGCACCTCAATAGCTTCATAAACATCCTTTATCTATCTAAGAGAAGGATATACATGAATGAAAGCAACATGTGTCCCAAATATCGCACATTTTAGGTCTGATTCTCTGCCTACTCCAAAAGATGGTCAGACAACTCGTTGTAGAAGCACTTGAGTACATTCATTGACACAGTCATGCTTTTCTTGCTGATGCAAGAGATAAATTTACATACGTTCTTCCACTCTGTATGGCATGTATTAACGTCTCTATAATATAGAGCAGGTCAATAATAGTCTATACAAGCGTTCCATCAGTTGTTGTTTTTTCGCTTGTGAGTGGAGATGACATTTCTATACCTTTTGCGAAAATAAAGATATTCCAACAATGTCTTCTCTTATTGATCGAAATGTACTTTGTCTCTCATGACCAGAAAAAGGAATACCCAATATTGAATCATAGTAGGGTGAAGTGTAAACGTGCTTATTCTCAACAAAGTTGAGGAATACCCCATAATGTTCTCTTACAGTGAGGGATGTGCATTGTCCAAAAAGCCCATGAACAGGAATATTCATCTATTTTTTTTCCATTGTCCTAGGAAAAATGTGAATGTATGTAACCAAAGCAAGGAATCGAAATAGTCCAACATAGACTTCGTTTTGAGGAATGTGCATTCATAAAGGAAACCAGGAAATACAATAATCCAATGCTTTCCCACTCTTCGGGCGTGGATTGCACTTGTGTGTGTCAAATCAAAACAGAACATTCAACAATTTTCTAATTGTATAGTGACGTAGTGCCATCCTTGTCTCTTTGCAAGAAACCAGGAAATTGGAATAATCAATTCCATCACTTACACTTCATTGGCTGTAAGCAGATGTGTATGTGCTACATAACGAAAAAATAAATATTAAATGAGCAATTCTATTCCCAAAAAAAATAGAGATGCCCAAGCCTATTCTTCACCTGGGAGGAGAATACACATGTACCGCATTAGCGATATCTGAATCTAGGAATGCCCCATGCATTTTTCTCCTAGACTAAAAGATATGCATTCTTATTCAATACCAGGAAATATTCAATAAGTTCCAAATTGACTTTCATCTGTAATCATTCTCATTGGTGTTAATTGACAGTGGAAGATCAAACTCTACTCGAAGAAAGAGTGAGGCAAATTTACACACCATTACAGCAACGAATATGACAGCATCTTATTATATCAGAGCATGGTTTAGACAATTAACAAAATAAAGAAAGAGAAAATTCAATCATTTCCTTCCCTTAGAATGAAGGAAATGCATGTTTTTGGTATCAAACCATGATTTACGCAATTTCGATACATTTATAGAGGGAGAACACGTGTTCCCATTACAAGTGGGAAGTATTCCAACACGTTCTTTTCATCCAGAGATTAAAGAGTGTTTAGACGTATTATTCCTCGTTTTTTCCACTTTTGGAATGGAGGATACGTATTCTTTTACCAAATCAGACAAAAATAATAACGATTCCATCACTTTTCTTTCTCACTGAGAGAAACGTGCATTTGTACACCAAATAATAAATAAAAGAACAAAGATGAAGCAAAGAGCTGGATTATAGCCCAAGGAATTAGAGGCAGCCCAATAAAAATAGTCAATTTCAATGACCCCAGAATAGCCTTTGTATTTGTGTCCACCGTTATTGAAGCTCAAGGACAGTATTATCTAGATGGGATATTTTATAATATCTAATTCATAGTGCTAACGAAATAATCAAAATTGCAATATTCTACGTGTGTGTGTCAGAATAGAAATGTGCATTTGCGCGCCTACACAACACACAGATAATAAACCATTTTCTTGACTTAAAGTGTAGGGTGTAAATGTGTACACATTATTAAAGAATATAACACGCTTGGAAATAGATAGCCAGGGCAAGAGGAAACGAGAAAAAACCCATCATGGACTGGCTTCGCGAACGAAGAATAGGAGGGGGTGGGGGTGGGTCGATGTCGTCTGCAGGACGTTAATGGCTGACCAGACCGACGTGGGAACAGCTGCAGCAGGCCCTGAAAGATACAGGTAGCGTCCGGCGGTACACCAGAGGCGGCTACATCCTTTGTCCTGAGTCTCTCGTCTTTTCGGGAGTCTCTTCTTGGCCCTTTAAACTGGATCAACGTTTTGAAAATGGTAAGGCACCTGAAGCAACTGTCAGCAGCGAGTTTGGCCAAGTTTGGTGGTCAGCATGGCATGTGGTGAGGAAGTTGAATACCCAGAACATCATTTAGGGCAACATCAGGAAAGATACAACAAATGGTAGTATCACAGCCATCGACATGTTTAAATGGGCATGTGTACTAGTGAAATGGCAGCTCTACTCTCAGCCTTTTGTACCTAATGGTACCGGAGCAGACGGAGTGAGAAGAAGTAAGTAATGGGGGGGTATGAACATTACCAAACATGGCAAAAATCCCGAGAATACACGTGGTTTTCTCTTACAGTGAGATTAC
Source organism: Plocamopherus tilesii (assembly GCA_037974505.1). Taxonomy (NCBI): domain Eukaryota; kingdom Metazoa; phylum Mollusca; class Gastropoda; order Nudibranchia; family Polyceridae; genus Plocamopherus; species Plocamopherus tilesii. The sequence continues at coordinate 3,943 of JBBPCV010034422.1, forward strand.
AGTGAGTTTACTCTGAACGTACACCTTAAGGAAGCCTAATAGAAGCAAAGGCCTAACCCCTTCCTTATCTTCTGTCTCCGCCGCATCCTGGGTTTCACCTGGTTGGAAGAAGGAGAAAGCACTAGCATACTGAAGAGTGCCACGGTTCTCAGCGTGTACTACAGTCTGCTAAAGCAGAGGTGCCTGTGCTACCTTGGTCTTGCTATGCGCAGAGGATTTGGATAATCTCAAAGGAAGTCTCTATGGAGAGCTGACACAGGGAATCCGTCTCATAAGCAGGCCGAAACTCCGCTTTAAGGATGTCTGCAAGGGAGGAATTGAAATCCTGGGGAATTTATGTGAACAGCTGGAAAGCCACTGCCTCTCACAGACAAGCCTGGCTATAGGCCGTGAAAGATGGGCTATTGAACTTTGAGTAGACCTTTGCCAAACAGTTCGAGTAAAAGGACAAAGAAGAAAGGTATCAAACCAGGGAGACAAGACTGCTACCACATTCACCTGTCCTGGCCGTGAGAGCGACTGCCATTCCCACATCGGCTGACAAACACACCAGACTATGTCTTCAATCTTAGCGTGCAAGCCCAAAGTCTTGCTGGACTCAGATGCCAACAACAGCAACACCCAGAAAAGGAAAACAAAGACACCCTTTTATATGATGATGCATGCGTTTAACGCATGTAAGATTGTGTTATATAGGAAAACTTTTTATATGGTAATGCAAGCGTTTAACACATGTTAGATTGCGTAATTTAAGACAACTTTTACTACCAAGATGTATGTGTAAACGCAACGTATTGTATAATTGAAGATACCTTTTTATGTTAAGAAGCATGTGTAAAGGCACCTTGGACTGTGTTATTAAAGTCACTCTTTTTAAATTAACATAAAAATGAAAACGCAGCTTGAATTTCATTACAGGAGACATCTATTCAGAAAAAGATGCATAAATGAAAGCATATTGCATTGTGCTATTAAAACATCCTTTCAGTTCTAGGTGCATATGAAAATGCATCTTTGTTTGCTTTGTACGAATAGGGCTGTGTAAGATATGCATGTCAGCCAGTTTCTATAGGGTTGAAATGGGACTAAAGGTTTCATGAGTAGCGCAATCCAGGGACTTGTATGATCGGTGAAACCAGATGAGTCAAAGAAAACACTGTTATAAAAGATGGCATCTTTATACCGCTTTCCCCAGCAGATTGCAGGCCCAAAGCGCTTAGGCCGGTTATACAGAAAAGAAGAGCCAAACCGGCACCGAGACAAAACAGTATCTCACATCTTATGTACCAGAAATGTTCCAAGACACTAAGGCATATGTATAAAATCCTGCTAAAATGCCTCGTTTTGTGAATTTGTAAAAAGAAATAGAAAAGTCATGGAACCAGCTGAAGAGGATGGCCCAAGATAGAGCTGAATAGAGACAATTTGTTGACGCCTTATGCTCCTTCAATGAACCATATGTCATGGACAGATGAATGGAATGGTCATTTTACTGATCAGTGGAACAGAGTTGAAGGTGTGCAAAGAAATGACTTATCCGACATCAATCTGTCCAGGCCTAACTCCCCGTTTAACGTTAATGGAAAGATCTTCATAATAATTGCCAACCATCTAACTAGACAATAAGTGCTGAAGAATGACTATATCAACATAGTTATACAGAAAGGTGGTGTCACTGAAATGCCTGGTCAGGGTGCATACACCATGCTTGGATGATCTGGGAGTCGTAACAAAGGGCTGAATAAAACAAGCTAGATCCTAATTTAATGTGGCGTGATCGGAAAAGGCATACGACTTTGTCCCCTGTAAAATCCCATGGCTTGCACTGGAGATGAACCATGTCCCCACAGATATCAGCTATAACATTCTGAAATCCTTTTTTACCCTTTTAGAATGAGTTTCTCCATTAATGTTTACGACACGAATAGGGCAGAGCTACAAACGGTAATTGCTATGGGATGCAGTGTTTCTCCTGCTATGTTCGTCATGGCCATGCGGATCATACCCGACGCGGAGTTCTATGACATTGGTGATGGACTCCAAATGAATCCACTCAAATCATACATGGATGTTACAGATGTTACAACAATCATCACGTCAACTTAAGGGAATGCCAAAGCAGCCAGAGGAAGATTGGACGATTTGATGCGATGGAGCAGGATGGAATAGAAGTAAAAAAAATTAAAATTTTGAAGCAAAAAAAAGGGATTAGATCTAACACAACTTTCAGGATAGGGGGGCAGCAGATACCAACTGTATATGAACAGCCCTTGGAAGACTATACGATGTCTCACTTAGAAAAACAAAAAGGGAATGAATAAACAGGCTCAATGATATTGACTGGAACCACATCCTTGGAAAATTCTAGCTCTCAACATTCCAGATATCCTGATCCCAAAACAGCTGTTGCCATGGTTTGGTGAGTAGAAACCAAATTAAATAAGAACGCCAGAACGTGGTTGTGTCTCCCACCTACTGCAAGCGGGTTAAACTCTCACTGCCACTGATGTAACTTACAGAGGAATACATAGTTGGAAAGTGCAGGTTTCAGTTTAAGTTTAAATAAAAGCCGCTGACGCTTGGGTCTATTCCGGTAGTCATTCGGGATAGACCCTAAAGACTAGTTCTCCCCCGCAGTTAATACATGGCTTTATTTTTATAAGTATCAGAGTTCCCTCGATGAAGCTGCCAAATCTGTCGAACCATCTCTCGGAAATGGGGAAATGCAGAGTAGATTAAACAGTTAAAGACACAACGAAAGCTGTGAGGATCGAAGAGAGCATGAGTCTCGTGATGGTGCAGTTCGCTCGGCGTGGGTTTGAGGTGGATTGAACCGCATGTGGTCCAAAGCACCGCCAAGAGTATCCAGAGACATGGTCGTCAATGCAATAAAGAATATTGAATATAGGGCAAAATATACCGCCAGTGGAGCTTGTACAATAGGACAGTGGACAACTGGAGCTCTTTTATAGCGCTATATCCACTTAATGTGCTCAAAACGCTTCACAAGGGGTCCCTAGCCAACAGCAACACTGAACGCATAAGAAAGAAGATGCTGCCAGTTTGGCGCAGTGCACTTTTTTTCAGGACGGAGAAAACCCTGTTTACGGCCAGGTACTCATTACACCTGAGTGGGGTGTGGAAAATGTGGGATACATGGAAAACCTTTCCCAAGGGCCTGCAGCGTGGCTCGAACCTGCAACATCTAGATTACAAGCCGAAGATCTTTCCTCTAGACCACGCCATCCACAAGCATGAAAATATGGGGAAATTGCACTCAGAAGTGATCCGCGTAAGAGTAGGATCAAAACCTATCAGAACCACAGAGGGGAAAAGGGCAGACGCAGGGCGCTGAGGGTTAAAAATCCCGTGTAGCCTGGTCTCCTTGGGGTGTCAGGAGTTAAGGCCGAAACGCCAGTTCAAGGGAGGTTGTCTTCCTTGAAGACTAGGTACTAGCTCGTTCTATATGAATTTGATACGCTGAATAGATCATCATAGATGAAAATGTTTGTAAAAGACACCTTTTTATATAGAGGTGCATGTGTAAACGTACCTTGGATTGTGTTAATAAAGATACTTTTTTTATTTAGAGATGTATATGTGTAAAAGCACCTTAGATTGTATTATTAAAGATACCTTTTTATATAGAGATGCGTGTGTAAACGCACCTTGGATTGCATTATTAAAGACACCTTTTTATATAGAGATGCATTTGTAAACGCACCTTGGATTGTATTATTAAAGATACCTTTTTATATAGAGATGCATGTCTAAAAGCACCTTGGATTGCATTATTAAAGATACCTTTTTATATAGAGATGCATGTGTAAACGCACCGTGGCGTGTATTATTAAAGACACCTTTTCATATAGAGATGCATTTGTAAACGCACCTTGGATTGTATTATTAAAGACACCTTTTTATATAGAGATGCATGTATAAACGCACCTTGGATTGTATTATTAAAGATACCTTTTAATATAGAGATGCATGTATAAACGCACCTTGGAGTGTATTATTAAAGATACCTTTTTTATATAGAGATGCATGTGTAAACGCACCTTAGATTGTGTTATTAAAGACAACTTTTTAAAAAGAGATGTATGTGTAAACGCACCTTGGATTGTATTATTAAAGACACCTTTTTATATAGAGATGCATGTATAAAAGCACCTTGGATTGTATTATTAAAGATACCTTTTTATATAGAGATTCATGTGTAAACGCGCCTTAGATTGTGTTATTAAAGACACCTTTTTATATAGAGATGCATGTGTAAACGCACCTTAGATTGTGTTATTAAAGACACCTTTTTAAAAAGAGATGCATGTGTAAACGCACCTTGGATTGTATTATTAAGATACCTTTTTATATAGAGATGCATGTGTAAACGCACCTTGGATTGTGTTATTAAAGACACCTTTTTATATAGAGATGCATGTGTAAACGCATCATAGGCATCTATGACTCTGTCATTAAATGTATTCATGAATATTTTATATGAAGATGCATTTGTAAAATATATCTTGGATTGTTTTCAACGAATAAGTGTTTGTGTAGACACCTTTGATACCGTTATTGACGGCATCTTTTAGAGCATGATGAATGTTATGTAAATGTATCAAGGGTTGTTTTATTGAACGTGACCTTTTATACGAAGACTAGAAGTGTATACAAAAACACTGTTGGTTGTGTAAATGAAAACACCTTCGTTACATGATGATGCAGCCTGTTTAGATGCCATTCGAGTCTCTTCCTGTGTCACTAATTTACAATTGAATGCCCATATAGACATATATTATACCGTTGATAAATAATATCCATGAATTATTTTTAATTGCTATTGCGAATGACATGACATTGGGCTTTTAATGAAAAGATTGATGGGATTAAAATTATTGGCGAAGAATGCGAGGTGTTTAGTAGTATTCGGATCGTGGAAATAGGGTCAAAGGTTATTCCTTCTAGGAGAGTCGAAGATTGGGTTAGCATGGATGCTCCTCATACGGCGGGACAGCTCTCATACTGATCAGCAGTTGGTGGTTTTCACGGACGCCCGGTGGACTCTGGAGGCCCAGTTCAACCGTTACGGCGTGCGACCCGATCCTTGACCAGGTGGCGAGGGTTGCAGGGAAGGGCGTCTCGAAGTGGACGACACCGTGCAATGGATACCTGGGAACTGCGGTATTTAAGTCAAGCAACAAACGCGCGGGTTCTCCTTGCAAACCTTTGGGATTAGCTGGACCAAATGGCATGATGTGTATGCACTCCCAATTGATGCCATACAATTGTACCAAACACATAGTTAAAGCAATGTATTAATAGCAGCACAGCTAGCGTCTTCCCCGTTCCTTCCCAGAAAGATCCGTGATTTCTACTGCAATGCAGGGATCCCGGGAACAAACTGTGGTATTTTGTCTAAGAACGGATCTCTTACCATTGAATGTTCAACTGGAGAGGATAGGCGTATGAAACAACGCTTCTAGCCGGCTCTGCAGAAATAGGGACTGGACCTTGACCCTTTATCCTTTTCGAATGCCTTTCCACCGGAGATGAAGGCATGACACACCCTTCATGCCCCACTACCATTGAGAAATAAATGCCTTAATAGCAGCCTCCGTCGGTTGTGACTAAAGCGAAGTAAGCTGCTTCCCATATGAAATTTTGTATCTGAAAGGCAAGACCATCGTTCAGTACCCTCAATCAAAGACATCTGGCAATTTTACCACATCTCCCCACCCGTGAAAAAGTTTATTTATTATTAGGCCTTGATGTGTAATCAGTTCCTCTTAATGGTTCTGAAACTGTGATAACAACGAATACAAACAGCAGAAAGGTGCATACTTTCACCAACACTTATCTGCGAATAATTCTGTCAATCCATTGGCCAGATACATAAAAGGATTTAGAATACTGAGTTACTTGGGGTGCTTAGTAGCTTAGTTGAAAATCGATAAGATCCAGAATAAGATATCTGGGTAAGCCCGGTGATATGGCAAAGAACCAATCGGTCACCGACAGAGGGCAAGATCAGGAGAAGATAATGGTGGGGAGGGGGTGGACAGGAAAGCCACCAGGCAGCTTCTTAGCTTGAGCAGATGGGCCACACCTGGAAAGAGTTGGAGATGATGTCTCATGACCGGAGACGTTGCTGGGCAGCACAGATGTTGATGGTCAATGCCTCCGAAAAAGAGGAGCTTAAGTAAGTACGAACATAGCCATGAAAACCCGGGGCATTGGGTGAACAGACCAAGACGTAATCAATAATCTGACGGAAAGCCAGTCTGGATACGCTTTATACGTGAACTCAACCCTTTTAAGGGAACGTTTTGAAAACGTAATCACTATAAATGCCATACAAGGAATATAAGACAATGGTCAAGATTTTGAAGAGGGAAATTGTTAGACTTGTACGTATAAATTATTTTATGAAGTTTCAAAAGAAAACCATAAAAATTGGGTACCGCTGGCTCTGTTGTTTTAGTCCTATTAGGCACGTTTCCGCAACAGAATAGTCTCAAATATTCGTTGACGGCCTTTTCCCGAGCATCCACCTACAAGGCAATGAACTGCCACCAAAGTGTAAATGAACTTTGAATGAAGAAAAGTGAAAGAATGGATATTATCACTGTGGAAATAATTTTGGCTAGCAATGAAGAGAATGTCAGAGCACCAAGATAGAAGTGACTTGAAACGGAGGATAATTACAATCTGTTCAATTCATTCTCTGAAATGTGTTACACTTTCAAGAAATAATGATGCTGCATCATAAAATGCTCTCTTTATCATCATATCATATCATATTCATGGGCTAATAGGATAAAGACCCTTTAAATGCCTGTGGATATGAATATATTTTTTAATCCAGAGGTAGTAATATTCTGTTTACTTATCTGATCGTAGACAGAAGCATGAATAGGTTTACACTTATCAAGGAAAAACAACGAATACTCCATCCAGCATTTCCGCTACAGTGTGGAATGCGCATTTTACTCCAATATTCCACTTTTTTCATGGTTTTTACATCTTTTAACAACGCTAAGAAATCTACAATTTCCAACATTGCCCTCTTTAAGACTGACGCATGTTTTATTTACCCAACCAGAAATTGGAACTTTCAATTATGTTCCTTTTCTGATAACAATCGAAGTCTTGTGTGTGTAATCCCAGGAGATATAAATATTAAGAAATTTGTTCCTCTCTTAGAAGAAAGATGAACTACGTTTTTATCTCTGATCGAGAAGTGAATATGTGTGAAACCAGGAGAACGGAAAATTCCGTTATGTTCTCTCTTCTATTGAAGGGTAAACATTTGCACACAAACCCAGGGATGACGAATATTCATCTTGCTTCTTTTTTCTTAGAATGAGAGTCAGTTGTGCACTTTTACGGCAAAAAAGATTTTGAAATATTTTTAAACTCGCTCTCTTAAAGCGAAGAATGAGCAACTGAATTCCAAAATCTGGATACCGAGATTTGATATTTTCATCAGCGAGGAATATGGATTTGAATATGGTACCTGAAAAAACGTCTATCCTCCATTTTGTTTCTTATAGCAGAGAGAGAGAGAGAGAGTTGTAAACATTCTGTACACCAAATTGTGGAAGAGGAATACCCCAACTTCTGCCCCAAGTCAGTGATGTTGAATAGACCTGCAAGGCCTCAAGCTCTTTATTGATAAACTTCAACCTCAACATGTTCTTCTCTCTCAATGAGTGGCATTTGATTCCCAGTGCATCGAATAGGAATATTCCATCACTCTCTTCTCTAACGCTGAGGGATGAAATCCACAATAGACACCATTACATAATATAGGCTACAAGATAGAAGTATATGCATCTGAGTAATAAAAAAAGAAGCAACAACAACTTGTATCTGAAATAATCCTTGCTATTCTTATAGAGGAACAAGGCAAATTTATAGACCTAGACGTGAAGCAGTAATACTCCATCATATTGCTCTCTTCGTGTGAGCAGTGTACATTCGTACTCCAATGCTGGAAAGGTGAACATTTCTCTTGTTCGTCTTCTGATGCGGATTTGGTTCAAACAGGAAGATGATATTGTTACACAACACAATAAATAAAAAAATGCTTTGTTTTGTTCCTTTCTTGGAGCATGACCTGTGTACACCTGGAATAGGAATTGCTCATCCTTTTCATCCCCCAGATGGAATGATGAGTTACATCAGCAATGATGCCTGGCCTAGAGACAGTTGCACTTACAAAACGGCATGAATTTGAACTGCAGGGGGTTAAAATGAAAATGCGTCTCTCGATGGGTGTAACGAGATTGGAAAAGATTAGAAAAGAGCACATTAAATAGAATGCTCTCTAAGGCAGGACTGGAGACAAGGTGAGATAATCTAGATTGAGATGGTTTGGCCATGATCAGAAGAGAAATGAGTTGGCAAGAGAATGCTGAAAGGAGAAGAATAATGTATATTATTCGCATGGAAGACCGAAAAGGAATCACGTTGATGGAATTTAGGTACACATTATGGCAGCTGGTGTGAGAGAGGAGGGTGTGATGAACAGGACTGATTGGAGACGATAGATCCACTGTGGCGACCGCTGATGGGTTAACCAGAAAGAACCAGAAGAAGACAGAAGACTGAATTGTATGCCAAACCAGGAAGTATGAATATTTGATTAGTTTTCACAGAGTTACAAGCGAAAACGTATACACCTAACAATGAAAAAATGCTCCATCATGTTTACCTCTTCCACGGAGGGGTGTGGAAAGATTCATGAACTTTGAAAGAAGAATATTCGTTCTTTCATAATCTTTTAGAGTAAGGATTGTGTATTTTATTTGCACCACTAAACCAGGAAAGAGACATATTCCATTATTTTTCTTTCATGGAATGATACATGTGCATAGACATTCCTTCTAATAGAAATGACTGTAACAAAAGAGAGAAGAGCATGCGTTTCAGGAAAGCCAAATATGCAAATGAAGCCACGTGCGTATCAGAGACACGCGGCATTGTCAAGATTCATTGTGCGTGACGTAGGGTGTAGAGGGCTCTTCGTTATTCCAATGGACACCCTACTAAGGCAACTGAATCCGAGACCAGCGGAATAAACCAAACGGAAAGTACTGGTATAGGAACCACTTTCCTACAAAATACAAAGGGTTCAAATACACGTTCAGAGTGGGTGTTCGATAGCTCAGCTGATAAGTCGTCTTTAGAGCAATCATTGAAACCAAGATGTACGTTGTGAGAATCTGGGTCACAGAATGGGGGATATAAAAAAATATTCATTTGAGTTCCAGGACACCGGAAAGAAGATATAAAAAGTACAAGGTTGAAACACTTGATGATAGGAGGCGATTTTCTTTACAGATGATACACCCCGTCTCACTCAATTTGAGTTGTCTACACATTTATGACATATCCCGTCTAACTCAATTTGAGTTGTCTACACATTTATATAATGATACTTTTTAAAGTGCATCTTGGGTTGTCTTATTGAGTTATTCCTCCTGTCAAGATGCGTTTACAATAAAAGCCAATATAACTTTGAAGAGACAATTTTATTTATATTAAATGAAGATGCGGTAATAAACGCATCCTAGTTTGTGTTATTGAAGAGACAGTTTACAAAAAAATGCATGTATGATTATACTATGTATTGAATTACTTTACGGAAGAGATCTTCCGTTTGAAAGATGTATATGTTAACACGTCATAGGTTCATGTATCATAGACATTTTTATTTAATATGAAGGTTTGTGAAGGAACCAATATTCAATATACTTCAAGCAGTAATTATTATATGCGCATATGCGGGGTCAAAAAGTCTTCAATCAATAAATGGAGAACATTTCCGAAGGAAATCTGTAAGAAACAGTTTGGGAAAAACCTCAGCACTATGGATAAGATCTTGTCCGCCTGACAAGTGCAGGAGAAATTCCTAAACAAAATAAGGGCTTGCGGGCGGTCTCAATTTTCTTCACAAAAGCCTTCGACATAAAAAGAACTGGGAAGCCCTGTGGCTCATCCTATCCAAATTCGCATGCACAGACACCTTCTATTTTCCCGTGCGTAAGTCTCATGATGACATAACTGTGCATAATATTCTCTCGGTTGGAGAAGTATCTAAGCCATTCAATATTAGCAATGGCGTCACACCGGGAAGTGTTGTAGTTTCGGTCATTTTCAACATGATAATATTTTCACCTGCGTCCTCAACCACATTCTTAGGGACTTTGAACTTGGGGTATAACAACGATACAGACTTGCCCGCTCACTGTTCGACTCCCGCCGACTAAATGTCAATGCTGAGATTGACGATGCTGTGGCGATTGCAGTGGATCTAACGTTGCCAGTCCACCATTCCAACATAAACATTCATTCACTACCGTTGACATGAGATTTCCGGTAGGTAGGCCTAGTCGAGGCCTCGATCACGACCTATACTGACTCGCAACACAACTAGGCCAAGCAACCGGTAGGTCGATTTCGTAGTCACTCTAGCCACACTGATGAGTCCTGACATTGGAAGGAAACACACCACTTGTGTGTCTGTGGCCGAGTCTAACAACTTTACCACTTGGATAGTCACAACAAGAAAGTAGCCCCTTTGACATCTTGCGCTACAATGCGAACATTCTAGAAGATCGTTTTGCTGATGCCTGGGCTCTTTTTGGCACACAACAATTGCATGGTTCAAGG
>JBBPCV010035530.1:0-14620 GCA_037974505.1 Plocamopherus tilesii
GGATCAAGTAATATTCAGAAACCCACTTTAATGCAAATTGCAGTTATACCTACAGAATGAATATAGATGAGAGTGTACAAATGGTATATTAAACATAAAGTTAAAGTTGACTATGCTTAATTTGATCTTGTTGGGAGAGTCGAAAAAAGATCAACACATCCGAAGTTCAAAAGAACCGGCAAAGCTTTGGATGGCATAATATTACAAGGTGATACCATGGATTTTTCCTTTAATGATAAAAGCATGAGTAAAAAAAGATGAATAAACAATGCAACAACGTAGATAGCGTATATGCGATGTAGTACAACTGGCAGAACAAAGTCCTGGTCCTAAAGTACTCGCCTACAAACACGTACATTGCATCTTCTACTTCCCCCACCCCAAAACCCCCGCCCCCTTACCTTTGGACCCCTCTTTGTATCATACTTCCTGAACGGCATACACAAACAGATGTAGACATAGCCTACGTTCATTGCAAGGGCAAGAGGGTTGTCTCATTGGTCTAGCCTAAGCTTAACCCTGACGACAGTGACAGTGAGTGTAACATTGTAACACATGTCTTCACTGTCTACAGCAATCCAGTCAATGGTATCTAGATCTATTACTTTTTTCAGTAGGACACTAATACTAATACATTGTCTATTATTAATAATATGGTCCAGTGCCTATGGCCATCAATAGCGATGGTTGCTAGACCCAGAACTAGGCTAGCAGTTGCTAACATCAAGTCATCCGTTTTCTTTTTCTTCTTAGTTTCAATGATCCGGGCAAAAAGTTTGGATCAATACATGTGAAGCTACGTTTGTGTTGAAGTCTACTCAAGTGTATGGATTTCCTATCATTTCTTTACAGAGGTCCTTGTTCAAAGAAAAAAAAATCAACTTACACGAAGATCAAATCAAGAAAGTTCATCTTAAGTGTAGTCTAAAAAAAATAAAAACAAACAAACAAAAATTAGTGGAATACTTACGTCCACTCAAAAGCTGATGAATAATCATAATCGGTTGAATGAATTGAGAAAACTGGGCCATTCTTTGGAAAATGTGCATATATGAATTTGAAGCAGACTCTGCGATACTCTAATTCAAATGGGGGGCGGATAGTTTCAGAGCATACTCTTGAATCAAATTGAAAGTCCATTGAGAAATGGGAAATGATCGTATCACTTGACTTCCGCCAGGTTTCTGTTGGACAATTATATGTAAAGCGATCTGTTGGCAAAAAAAAAGAAAGAAAAAGAAATGAAAATGATGTATGTGTTGGTTGGTACTATGCTATGGGGTGAAAATAAAATTCAAGACTTGGAGAACCGGTTTCAACCCAACGTGGAAAAAGAAAATAGGTATAATGAAGTTTTCTTGGCTAGACCTGGGGAAAACGGTGTTGTAGAGCAACAGGAGTAACGCAAGCAAAAATAAATTATGCATTTAAATTATGAAAGAAAATGATTATAAAAATCAGAAGAGACAAGTCAAGGCGTCGCCAAGCTTGCATTTTAGTTCAGCACACGCCTCGGCAAACCACAGCCGTATCATATTACAGCTGGCTTACCTGGCGCAAGGCATCTTGCGGGCTTATCGCACGAGTGCGCAAGGCCGTTTCATGGGTTAATTAAAATAATTGTAATGACTGATTGGTTAAAGTAAGACAATATTTAAGGATTCACTCTTTAAGACAAGACAATGAACTATTTTAAGAAAAAAATTTGAGCATGGTAGCTTTTCTCGTTAATTTAAAATATTTGTTTGATTCAGTGAAAAATTCACATCGACTTCAAAGCGATAGTAATTAAGAAAAAAATGCATAAAACTCAATAACCAGGCTTACAATTTCGAAAAGAAATTCACCCTTCAAACTAACACATTGCAGTCCATACACACAAAATTTTATATCCAGATCACACTCAGCGTGGCAACCAGAGGTTGTCAAAGATCGTCACACGGGAAATTGTCACTTTCTTACGCATAGGCCGGGCCTACAAATGCAACTAATTTATATTGCGGGCTATACTTTTTACAGTAATGAAGTTGGATAAACCGCCAGTCGTGGACTTTGCTCCACAAGGATTACAAACATATTTAATCAAACACATACCACATTGTTTTTATAATGATTTATACAACAAATAAACAAATTTTTGTGTCACATCTCTTTAGTATGCCAATTCCTTCTTGCAAGCTCTTTTTGCCTCTGATTCAGAACGCAATAGAGGTGTAATTCGGACCAGCTGCGATGTTTGAATGAATTATACTTTGAAACTGTCATTTCATATCCCATTTATGCCCTTTTCTTCAACTTTCTATGTCTTCATCTTTGTTTTGTTTATTGGACAAGCAACTGCCTTACTTGTAGAAGTGGTTGTTGTGAGTTGTGATGTCTTTTCTCGTGGTTTCACTATCTTTTGTAAATGTATTGGCTGACCTTGGGTTTTGCTCTTCACTTTTATGTCTTTTGTAGATCGTTTAACAGTGTTCTTCGTGTTAAATGCTTATTTCAATAACTTATTATCATGTACCTCAGTTGACAGTGATTATTGAATTGATTTGTTCAGTTAGTGCTGGAATGTTTTACTATGTTGGCTTAATCATTGGTGATGTAGGCCTTTCCTTCAAACTAAATGTAGTTGTAAATGTTGTATCTTTGATGGGTGACAATATTGCTATAGGGCCGTTTTGAGTTAGTTATGTGACAGTGAGTTCAAGAGGTGGATCTACTGCAGCATTGTGTGAGCAACCAGCTACATCCGTTACGACCATGGGTTGGTAAGGCATGCAGGGACTGGTCACCGGGTTTTATAGTGAGTACTGACTTCATACTACTATGGAGCTGTCAAGGACGGTTGGGTCGCGTCAAAGGGGGTTGGGGGTGGGGTGGGGGTGGAAAGGAAGGGAGTTGAATCATGGAGGTCAATGTCCTCCCGGTTCTCGTCATCGCAAGCATAGCGTATAGGAATTACAAGCCAAGTACAGCATTGGTTATGATTATAGCACCAGTTCTGAACTCCTACTCCTAGTACTACATGTAGAGTGGCTGACTTACTCCTCTCAATTCATCTGCTACCTCCAAGTTTTCTAATATTGTCAACATGCTTTGGCTGATCCATTTTTCTTTCTCTTTATTATTAGTAAATTTAATCCTCTATACAGCACTCCTCTCCTCATACCACCATCTTACTACCACGCCCTCCCGCCTCCTGACGGCTAACGTGTCAGTCACAGGAAGTGAAACAGACTGCCCCCCCTCCCTTTTTTATATTTTATATATATACAGTACCGTATCATGATCTTCCCATCAGCACCATCCACTTCCTTCCCATTTCCTCGTACTTGACTCTGATATTAGTCCCGAGAGGCTGTTCAGTCTCGAGTCTGAATAGCTTTAAATAGCCTCCCATGGCTATTCAGACTCTTCCGAAAAGCCTCACGTGGCTATCCGGACTCGAGTCCAAATAGCCTCCAGTGGCTATTTGGCCTCGAGTCCGAATACTGCTCTTAACATTACAAAGCAGGGAGTTGCGGAATAGTATATTGATTATAATATTTATCCATGCTACATTGATACTTCTTCTTCTTCATAAAAATAAAAGCTGACAGACTCAGTCAACAGAATATTTTTGTCAACCAATCTTCTTTTTTTTTCCTTTCATAAATTTGTATTTATTCTTTTTCTTTTCAGATTTCCACTGTACTGCTATATTTTCATTTGCAGATATTTTTTAGCAACATTTGGCATGGCTTATGTGCTGTAATCAGTACTTTCATGAACAAAATATTTATGGTAAGTTCAAGGGCTATTTTGTTCTATTTTTATGTTTGTTTTTTGTTTGTTTTGTTTTTTGGATTTTTTTGTTTGGGTTTTGTTTTGTTTTTTATTTATCTAATAGGCCTATTAATTGTTTCATAGTGTTTGTTACAAGAGGAAATTCAATGCATAGTTGTGTAGGTTTTGCTTCCATTTTTTTTTTAACAAAAATTCACAAAAAAAGAAATTATGAAAAGCAGAAGAAGTGATAAAGAATATGGAGAGTTGTGTAATTATATTGATAAAATTGCTCACTCACTCTCTAAAGTGATTTTATTATATTCAATCACACACAGTGTGTGTAGAGGGGATCAGAGTTACGGGAGTGACAACTGAATCAATTTTGTCCACATGAACAAGCACTGATTTTTTTATGAAGGGCACCATGAGTTGAGTTGAGCAAAAACAAAAGGAATGTTACATACAACTGTTCTCCTTGATTTTAAGAAATCGACTTAAAAGATCACGATGCAACAGCACATATATTTATAATCTCATAAAATCAGCCATTAGGTGGAACAACTTGTTCTGTCATAACCATTTCATTTAGCTAGTAAGCCACCTACGTTATTGGCTCATTTTCGTTTATTTTGGACAATTTTATGTTGGGAAAAGAGAGGGGGGTTGTTGGTTTTTTTCCCCTCTCTCATTATTAATAGAGGGGGTTGTCCTAAAATTATTTAACATTTGAAAATTTTGCCCTGAGAAAGATCATCCATTTATTGATATTGCATGAAAAATTAAGTGTACTCAAAATTTGGATTTGGATTTTATTTGTGTATGTCATGTTGCTTTTTTTTCTATACATATAAGATATTGTCAGATATACTGGGTGAGATTTAGCTAAATTAAGTAACCGAACTGGTCAACAAATTATTAAAGGGTTATTTATAGCAGTCCCAAGTATAACTCATTCACACTTATAATTATATCTTTGCATTTCCTCTTCTCGCTTTTAACAGCATTATATTGTTACATATGGACATGAATAATAGATTTGACTAATTTGAGTAAAGCTTTCGTTCACATGGTTAATCATATCGCAAAGTACACAGTGAGAGCAATTTTGAAGATGTGAAAGGTGGGTTTAATTATATGGTGCATTTAAAGATATGTGAAAGACAGACGCTGAGGAAAAAGAAAAGGGAGGAACGATGAACATAATAGCTTTCTACATATATGGATAGTAAAAACTTTTCATGAAAATTTAGATACATTTATTGTAGATAGAGTGTAAGTTGAAGAAAAGGAAATGTATTGATTAATTATTTTATCATTTCTCTTAAAGTTGAATCCAATTAGGTGACACAGTAGTCTCTACCTTATAACCCACCTGCAGGATGATATAGGAAATGGTTATTTCACAAAGCAGGTTATTATAAAATATATATAGAAGCAAGGGAGGCAACAAAGTATGTGTGTACATTTAATTGAATGTAAAGATCATGTATGTACTTTAATATCTTTGTGTAAATTATTCAGTGATAAACTAAACGATGATTGGCTACAAAAATGGTCAATCAATACAGTATACAGGGGTAAGTTCAGCTTTGTCCTTTCTGCCCGTTTGTCAGCTGACTCTGTCATCTACTCATATGACAATATTTGATTAAAGAGTAGTACGGGAATGCTTTTATGCTACACTAAACATTGTGCAATGACCATAGGAGGGTGGCTTTTACCCTTTGTTCGCCAAGGCAGGGCGGGGCCAGTGCTGTGATTTGATTGACCAGTCGACCAAGGTGTGACTGACTCTATTGTGAGACAATTGGTTAAAATCTCTCTTCTTCTTCCTTTGCCTATTGTGAGAAATGTGCTTTAATGTGTGTTGAGCTGCAAATGACTTGTTCCCAAGGTTATGAATGGAATGGCAGTGTTGTGTGTGAAAATTCTTTCTGATTATCGTTGTTTATTACAACCTTAAAAAAAGAGACTGAGTAATAAGACATCGAGGAATATTTTAAATAGAAGGGAAAAAATGTTTAATGAACAGCAGGTTATTAAGCAAAGTGGAATTTGAGAAAATGGCTTATTAGACAATGACTACTATAAAAAATTATTTTAGTCCAGTTCATTCTTTCCTAGCTTGTTATTTAGCATGCCTACAAAAACTAAAAGAACAACAACATGAAAGAAAGAAAAAAAGAAACCGAAAACAAAACAAAAGTAAAACAAAACAAACAAAAAATCCAGACAAAGCCAAGGAAAACAACCAAGGATCGTTTTATCCCAGTATTAATATGAAAAATTAATGAGGACTTGACATTTTGTTAATGTTTTAATGCCCCCACCCCAACCCCCATTTCTTTTTTCTCCCCCTTCTCCCTATCCCATATGATTCATTTCTTTCTTGTTTTGGCTTTTTTTACTTTTTAGCAGTTGCGTGAGTTGTCCAGCAGTCGTTTGGAACCAGTCTTTCAGCTCTCTCTAGGATGTTTGGTCAACTGGAAGATCGCTGAATGGTGTTCACATTTTCTGTATAATGTGAACCATCAAAGAACAAATCTTTAAAGGATGACCTTTTAGGATCTTGAATTTTTACGGTTTTAGAATCAGTAAGTTAATGAAATCATTTTAAGCTATCAGTTTTGTCTTAATCATTAAAGTGTAAAATGCAGGAAATGTCTGTAAATTTGAGAAGACAGAAGAAACTGCTTCATAAATGTGAGATTTGTAACAAGTATTGCAAATCTGAATTCTGTTTAAAAATTCATAAGCGATGTCATAAAGAGTGTAAAACAGGTTTGTACAAATGTAGCCTGTGCCATTTAACTTTTACAAGACAATATGTTTTAAACTCTCATTTCAACTGTGCTCATTCCAATCAAAAGCTTACCCATGCTCCTGGAAGTAGTGTTCATGAACCTCATTGTATGTGTTGTAAGCAGAAATTCAGCGCTTTGTTAAATTTGAAGAAGCAATTAAAGCCAAATTTGTTTCAGTTCTCTTTTCTGTCAAAGTGGTTGACAAAAATAGAAGTGGAAAATCATTGTCATGCCAAGTGGAAAGAAAATGTCTCATCTGTGAATTTGCCAAATGGTTCGAGTAAAACTGCACCCACTTTAGATAAACTCTCCATCGATAAAAGTAAAGGCAGTGAAAATAATAAATCAGTGACTCCATTGAAAGTTTTAATACCAGTAGTTGCAATGGAAAGGATCGACGGTAAATTGCCTCCACAAGGCAGTAAAAAGAAATTAGCAACTATCCTTCCTCGTCCCAATGGTGCAGAGTTGTCTGTTGGCAAAAGTAAATTGCCAGTCATCCTCCCTCGTCCTGATGATCCTCAGGTGCCTGTTTTCGGTAAAAAAATACCAGTGATCCTTCCTCGTACGGATAATGTCCAGTTGCCTCATGGCAGTAAGAAATTACCAGTCATTGTTCCTCGTCCTGAGGTTGTGTGGGTGCAAAGGCCATCATGGTCATCAACACCTTCACATCAGGGCAGATCAACAAGACGCGGTAAAAGGAAAAATGTGAGTCCAGACCAAAATCACCAATCCGCCAGTGCCTTTGATTCAGAAATGGGAGATGGAGAATTTATCAGCCTTATTGCAGCTGCTTTCAAGGACGATACCTCCGATGATGACTCTGACTCATCTGGAGACCTGTCCTTTAGTAATGATCATCCATATGCTCAAGGGAAGTTCTTTAATGAAGATGAGGTGGAAGTTGATGAGTCTAACCCGTTAGACGATGAGAAAATGCGGCAATTTCTCCACACCCATTCGTCCGTTGACAGAACATATGGAGTCTATCGATGTTTACCTTGTCGTAGTGCCTTTTCCAGTGACACCAAATTGCTTGATCATTTAAACTGTCATTTATGTCACATATGTGGGAACATGTTTGAAGATAAGCAAAGACTTTTAAGACATCTCAAGGGCCATAAGTCAAGTCAAACTATCAATTTGAAATTTGATCCCACTTTTATTAAAGACATGTTTGAAAAGTATACTGACATTTCAGAAGATGGTAAGTTGTTTTCATGCACCCTTTGTTCCAAAGATTTTTCCCAGAGATGGAGTTTATTCATCCATATGTATTCTCATGCACGTAAGCTGCCTACTTATACTCCGAAAAGGAAAATACAAAAATCTGACCCAGATAAAGGGAGTTCAACTGATTCACGTGAAAGAACATTCCATTGCCCTCAGTGTGACAAAAGCTTTTTTTCACGCAATAATTTGAGAGGTCATATGGAAATTCATGAAGAGACGCAAAGATATTTATGTTCAATTTGTGGAAAGGGTTTTCGGAGAAGGCGTGGAATGCTTAAACATCTTCAGGTTCATGCAAAAGGAGATGAGAGCCAATTAATTGATTTTTCTGAGCTGAACCAGACTGTAAATACAAAAGGCAAAGAACAGACAGAATCGACTCAGAAGATGAAAGACTCACCAGTTCCTGTAAATCTGTACAAAAAGCAGTTACCGTCTTCTTCAGGACAATTTGTGGTTGCAGCATGCTTCACACCCCAAAAGTTAAGACCTGACCAAAAACCTGCAATAGAGACCAGGGAACGTGTTTATCCTTGTCCAATATGTAACAAACCTTTCTATACAAAAGCTAATGTAAGAGGACACATGGAAGTCCACAAAGCTAAAAAGTATGAATGTTCAGTGTGCAATCGAAGTTTTAGGCGAAAATTGACGATGGAACGACATGTTGCCACACATCGGTAGCCTAAATCATGTTTGTTGTTACACTTCTTGCAGTGGCAGTAGGAAAATTTGAAGGGGGTTCAGTGATTGAAATAAGATTTTTTTTTTCTTAGTCAATAGATCAGCAAACAAAAATTGGTGAAGAAAAATGAATTGCCTCATATAATTTTGACAAATATTTCCACGCAAAGAAGAAAAATATGTTTTGAGTGGGTCTTGATGTAGTGCATGATTCCTCTAAATATTGAAGTTAACTTCCATAGATAAAGTGAACATATAAAGAAGTGTTATTTTAAATTTTTAAATCTACAATATACTTAGAATATTTTCAATGACAAAAATAAAGGCAGAAATTGTTGAAGTAGATGTTCTCTCAGAAAAGTAGATGCTTTTAGCGTAGCATTTTTGCTTGAATCTCGACAAGCACACAAACAGTTTTGAAACTTCATATCAGGAGGCAATCTTTGTTTCAAGAGTTAATGTTACTATTACCAAGTGTAAAAGGGTCATTTTGTAAAGATTATATAGAGATAGTATCACAGAATCATCAAATTATTATTTGTATAAGGCATTTTGTTATAGTATTGTTACTCACATTCTTGTTTTCAAGATGGATCATGTAGTGGTGCAAACCATATTTTACCATTGTTTCACAACCATGAAATTAAGCATTTAAAAAAGTAATATTTTGAACTTTGAGAATAACCCAACCATTGTGATCATTTATATCCTTCGTGAAATTTTCACTTATCTCAATATAAATAATTGTACTTGTTATTTTTATTATTTTTATCAAAATAGTGTTGTCAACTCCCATTACTTATGCCTCTCATTCAGATACTTTTCAAAACAGATGTAAAACCTAGTCTGTCTCCTATGAGAAAAGCTGGATGTTTCCTAACCACAGGGTAAATCGTACAGTTGATTTTGAGTTAATTTGCTTCTTGAAATTGAAAGAGAAAAAATTGAATACTTTTTTCTCAAAAACATTGCTTCTTCAAATTAATCAAAGCTGAATTTTTATAAACTTGCTTTTTCTTTTTCTTTTTAAAAACGTTTTTTTGTTCATGCAGTTTCATTTAGAAAGTTGTGTTATAAGCATCTTTATGCAGTATTAAATTAGAGTATAAAGATATAATTATAATAATTGTCTATTTTTCTTAGGTTTGTTTGTTATCTCCATCAAGCATATGAAATATACCATCATAAAATAAATTTATTATTTAAAGTGTGTAAGAAATAAATGCATGGATTAATACAAAAATGTATTTTGATAATTATGATTCCTTTATATAGAGATAGAGTGTTAATGAACAAAAAAATCATATTTATGAAGAATTTAGTGCCCCTTTGAGTTTCTTTGGCTGCTTTTCAAGAGGAATGTATATCAATAGAATAGATAAACATGTATGACCCTATCTGGGATTTGGACTCTTAAAAGTAAAAGTGTAAAAGTGTCCAGTCTCTTAAGTCTTAAGTTTTAATAGCTATCAACTTAGAAAATATGGCATGAGTGTTTCATTTCTCAATTAAAATTCACATCAGTTTTTATTGTGTGTACAATGTTGTCATTGTCATATATGCATTAATTTTGGAAGGGAAAGAAAATGCAACACAATTTGGAGGCACACACAAATGAACATTTAAAAAATGACAATAATAATAACAACATTGCGTTTTGATCATCAACTGCATCATGAAGGAGGTGATGTAATTAAGCCAGTATTTTTATAATCTTGCGGCTTTTGAAATCCTCTTATGGGTTTGTGGATTTTTTCAATCTGTATAATTTCATTGCATTCTTCGAAGCCCACAATGATGCTTAGTTCAGCTACCCCTATCCGTGTTCCACATGGATAAAAGCTTGCTTTTTTGAGAACCAAATTCATGTAAATTTATGCATGCTGCAAAACTGTTGTTATAATTGAGGTTTTGTCACTGATCGAAAGATTTAATCTATAGGAGGGAGTTTTGGTCAGGAATACATGAGGGGAAACAAGATTTAGAGTGGAGGTGACCATTACAGTTACAGGCTCCTATTGATAGGATGTGTATGTATTACTTCTGTACCATAAGGCATAGTCTGTACATGTATATGCGAGAAGAACTCTTGTCAACAAGTGATCAAGTCACCTTATCAGTTCCTTTTTTCAACTTTTTGAGTAAATTGTCGTTTGATATTTTCGAAGGATTTAGTTTTCCTGAATGTCTTTTCTTAACAGTAGCATGTATGCTATTTTTTAATGAGTCAATGATCCCACAATGAAAACAGAATTAAAATTTCAAAGTCATGATCCATGTGTTCAACAAAATAATATTGTAATGTGATGCGCAGACAAACCATAATTGTTCTTGTCAAGGGATAAACATATATATACATGTATGTGTTAATATAATACATTACCATTAAGAATTAAGATCTATTTGTACTTCTCCTATGAGGAATTCCTGTAAAGAGATGTGCAAACTATAATTATTGTTGATATACATGTATACACTGTACATTTTGTTTTGTTTTTTGTTTTGTTTTTGTTTTGTTCTGTTTTTGTTTTGTTTTTTTTTGAGATTTATCTTTAAAATATTGAAGAATATAATTCTGGAATAAGATCCTCAGTGTGCACACCACTCCAGTCTGAATAAAAGAGACCAAATGCTTTGGATTTAATTCCTATATTAGTATATTTTGATAAGGTACTCAAAGCAAGTTAGAAAATATAATCCCCAAATATTAATACATTTATAAATGTATTAAAAGTCTAAAATTTAAAGTTATTTTTGTTCTTGATGTAGAGATCATGAAACCCACACAATCCATTGTCTTTTGAAATCAGAAAATCGTATTGAATTCCCATTATTTTGTGTACATTTTATGCACTGTATAACACAGATATTGGGGCTTGCGAACACATTATGAAAAGTAAAGGCAAAACTGACTTCGAGGAATATATCAAAACAGAGCAGAGTAAGTACAGTATTTAGACTTTTTCTGTTTATTTTTTAATAAGGTTGTTCTTTTATGTAATAATGCCTTTTTCATTTTGTTTTGTTTTGCTCATTTTTTTCTTTCTTTCATATCAGGCCTCATTATGTCATACTTTATCCATTTTAGACATTTTTTATGAGTGTCGAGTCGATCAACATAGGAGTAGAAATATTCTCTGCCATAAGCATGATATGTTCACTTACCAATGATGGCCTCGTATCATGTTCCCCTGATAGTATTGTTTATATGAACATGATTCCTGTCCCTGATGGGTAATGGCATACCACAGTTATAGAACTGGCCTTGTAAGTTTAAGTTTTCATTGTCAAATTCTGTCCATTTGGCCCACTGGTATGGCTGTTTGGCATTTTAGTATCATCATCATCATCATCATCATCATCATCTCCATCATCATCTTCATCATCATCATCATCATCATCATCATCATCATCATCATCATCACCATTGTCTTCTCACCCTATGTCAGGTTATAGGCCACCAACGACAGCCCTCCAACCATCCCTATCCTGGGCAAGTTTCTGGAGCCTAACCTATTCCATCTGTAACCACTTCGTTCCACATCCTCCATCATACACCTCCCCCACGTTGTTCGTGGCCTACCTCTCTTTCTATGGCCCTGAGGATTCCATGTCAGTGATTGTCTTGTGATATTTTCTGGGGGATTTCCTCGGTGTATGACCAAATGCATTTTAGTATAGTTGTACTTTGTGTTTAGTACTTTGCCTGCACACCACGAGGTCAGGATTTGAGTCCTTGCTGTGAAGTGTGACATTGAGTTCTTGGAAAAAAACTTTTTAACAATATTTTCTCACATCGCTATGCCATAGAAACAGTATCCTACCAAAGGTAGTGGAATATCTTGTCAGTATGCTAACCCGATGTGCCTGTGATATGGCCGCAGTGCCTTAAAATGACTGTTGCTCTGTTTGTTCCCTTAAGAGTTATCAGTTAAAGTGACTTCTTTGTGTCAAATACCTGTAATTGAAATTCTTGCAACGTGTGTAAAGCATGATTACATTAATTTTTGCTATGTAAGAGCTCTACTTGTTTGTTGTAAAATTAATAAATTTTCTTCTTCTTCCTCTGTGGTGTCAGGTGACACATAAGGCCGACACTCGGGAACGCCATTCATCTCTGTTGATCACCATCTTGCTGACTTTGCCCTATGTCCATTCTTGCTCCTTCATCTCTCCACATTCCTATGAGCCTTCTCTATGTTTCCATGGGGCGGCCTTTCCACCTTTGTCCCTGTGGCGTCCATCTCAGGGCAGTTGTAGGGATTGCTAAGGGCTGCATTTTGCAGACATGTCCCAACCACTTCCACCTGGGAAGTTTTATTGTCGATGTTAATGGCTCCATATTTGCTTTCGTGAGAAGTTCTTTGCTTGGTATTTAATAAGGCCGATATATATTTAGGATTCTTCTCAAACATTTGTTTTGGAAGGTTTCAAGTTTTTGGAAAATGTTATCAGTTGTTTTCCATGATAATACTTCTTAAAAAAAAGTATTTAGATCATTGTTGAAAGTGGAAGCAGATTGATCAATTTGAAACCTATGTGTATGAGGTCAGATTAAAATGAAAAGAAAATTCCCAATCACTGTTATACATGATCCGTAAAATGTTGCTCATGTTTGTTTTCTTTATGGAGAATAAAACTAAAAAAGGGTAAGATATATTGTTATCATGGATGAATTCCTTTATTATATGATATTTGATAAAGCAGATATGACGTCATATATTTCATATATATTTTTATATGCTTATGTCAACTTATCTATTCCAACAGGTTTACTGGAATGTCTTGACATCAAACAAAATGTGCAATACATTGAGGAATGTATACATAAACAGGTGATCATTTTATTTTTGATGGAAGAGTTGGGTAGGCAATTTAGATAAAAACGTGCATTCCCTTCTACACTCATTTCATAAAAACAAAACAAAATAAACCCAAAAATACAAACTACTTGAACAAAACAAAAGCAGAAACAAAACAAAAACAAAAAAAACAAAACAAAAAACAAAGAAAGACCAATCAAACCCAAAAAAAACATCAAAGGGAAAAAAAGGAATGAAACAAACAGAAAAAACATGAGTAGAAACAACACTTGTTTAAAATGTTATTCTTGTTATTATTTACTGTGCAATTGTAATCATTATTAATTTTTGCCTCTTTCCTACAGTTTTCCATGACGTTGACATTGAGATTGCTTTGCCTCTTATCTTTAACACAAGAAGGGTTGAACTCAAGGGACTACAAGTCTCTGAAGACACAGTTTATCCATGTAAGTCACTGCCTCTCATATTTTCTTACTCTTATTATATTGTGAAGACTGAATTTTATAGTAATGCCAAAAAAAAAAAAAAAAATTAATTTACATATTTTGAACGCATCAAACATTTGCAATAGTTGGAAGGAGTGACTTTTCAGGGAGATGTTGAGGGGAATAAGAGGAAGATGGAGACCAAAAAGACGACTCTAGATAATGGCTCGTGATCATTGCGACTGAGACAGGAAGGATGGTACAGTGTGCAAGAAATGAACAACCACTCACGATTATTTTTTATCCGTGTCATGTTTGATTTTTTTTTTTTTTAAATGTTTTCTGTCCCCCAGAGTCATGGTTTTGAACATTTGATAACATTTTCCAAGTTAAAGCAACTGGGTCTCTTCAAGGAGCAAGAATCCTCCATGCAGCCATCCAATGCCAGAACAACGACGATGCCATCCATTGTCGCAAAGAAATCAAATTACAAGAACTTAAACAAGAGGTTCACTTTGATTCCCAAAGTTGATGAAATAGACTTGAAGAACCCCAATGACTTGTCTTACGTCTTCAGTGGTGCATACACTCCCTTGCCCTGCAAGCTGGTGGAACAGGTCGGTGTTCTGAAATGAATTGAATAGATACTCATTGTGATTTAGAAAATTGGCATGACCGTCGTAATTATGGAAAAAAAAATATTATGCATTACAAAATACACACACTCTCTGTTTGTCTCTGTCTATCTGTCTGTTTGTCCATCTCTACTTTTGTCTCCCCGTCTCTCTCTGTCTCCCTGCCTGCCTGCCTCCCTGCCCCCCCCCCTCTCTCTCTCTCTCTCTCATACATAATTTTTTATAATTTTGTTTGTTTCTTTCTTTCAGTT
>JBBPCV010036641.1:0-14611 GCA_037974505.1 Plocamopherus tilesii
AGAGAGAGAGAGAGAGAGAGAGAGAGAGAGAGAGAGAGAGAGAGAGAGAGAGAGAGAGAGAGAGAGAGTTATGGAAAGAAACTAATTATCACAGTCATTATCCACTAAACTTAAGTCTAGTTCAATTTCATTCTACGTATCTGCATTTTAACGCTAATAATGAGAGATAATCAAAATGTAATCGAAACCATAGTCTTACGCACTTACTGTCGTTTGTAAAAGAATTGTTCGTGTCAGTTTAGGTTCGGGTTTGTGGAGGGACGGAATAAATCTCTAATAAAGAAACGCATAATGAATATAAGGAGTATATCCCAAAAGAACAATGGTTAGATAAATAATACATGAACAAACATACAATAAATGAATAAATAATTAAATAAATAAATAAATAAATAAATAAGTCAATAAATAAATAAACAAACAAAACTTTTCCCACAGCCTTCCAAATTCTTGATGTTGTTGTTGTTGTTTTTGTTTTTGTTGTTGTTTTTGTTGTTCTTCTTCTCCTTCTTCGTATTCTTCTTCTTCTTCTTTTTTCCTCCTCCTCCTCCTCCTCCTTCATCTTCTTCTTTTTCTTCTTCTACTTCTCCTTCTTCTTCATCATCATCATCTTCTTCTTCTTCATACATGCTGACAGAATCAGTCATCTGAGTATTCTTGTCAGCGACATTCAATCTAGATCTAAGCCAGAGATTTATTATTAGTTAGATTTTATTTAGTTTGTTTTGCTGAAACTAAAGCTCTCAGAGTCGCTGCACAACCAGACACACACATAAAATATATACACAAATACACACGTAGACTCAATACACAATCATACCAGCCAATCAGGAGTCGCCGACGTCACCGTCCCGTCGACAGAGAGTTCTACTCTCCGCCTTGACACAGTCAGGCCGTTCCTGTGTCAAGCCGTTCCAACAACTGTTAGTAGGCCTACTGTCTTTTGGCCACTACTCGGCCCACTCGGTGGAGACGTCTCGCCATTTTGTCTGTCATCTGCCGGACATTCCAATACCATAATATTTGATTGATTGATTTAAAGTCAAATATTGATTTAAAGGACTTCTGTGAATTGTTCTTGAGGACATTTACTAGTACGTTTTATCAGTGCAGGCTATCGATAAATTATCCACCTGACCTTGATATACAATGAGGAAGTGCGACCTTGCTTTTTGGCGATCCGTGGCAGCTGATAGAGACCTTAAGGCCTTTTCCATCAGCGTCATGAGGATGAGTATCGATTTGACCGGTTTATGTAATCTAGGTGTAGATCTAGATCTTGATCCAGATTTGATGATACATGTATCTAGATTCTAGATTCTAGATCTAGATCTAGTTTTTGTGTCGATCAGATCGGTCTGTGTAATCTAGATTCAGATCTTGCTTTGATGATATCTAGATCTAGATCTAGTTTTTGGTAATCTTTCACTTAAGCTGCAGTTTTTCATAAATTTGTAAAAGAGCTCGGACATCGGATGTTGAGTATTAGCCAAATTTGAACTATTTTATAAATTTATGAAAAGCTGCCGCTAAAGCGAAAGATTACCCAATTTTTATTTACTTTTTGAGTAATCTTTTACTTTAGCGTCGTTACCGAGTCTTTACACGATGCAGGCTATAATAAAAACTCGACACATCGGAAGTCGAATATTTTAGTGGGATCGGAAGCAGAGAACAAGATCTATCTTGCTAGGCTTTAGTTTGGGATTAAGGATACGTTTCGTGTTAGGGATAGGATTTGGGTTAGTTTACCAATAGAGCTGTAAATTGATATACCCATCAATATTAATCTGTAATCTCAGCTCGATACCGAACTCTTCATAAAATATATCGATAAACTGATTTGTTCTCCCCAATCATGGAACGACGCTAAAGTAAAAGATTACATTTCATTTTGATTTGCAAAGCTTCATTAGTGAGGAACCAAATAAATCGTTTAGATTTAGATCACTTCTTCCCCAACTCCTCCTCAACTCGCATAACATACCCACTCCGCTCTCATCCTTCCACTGTCTGTAACCTGTATATCTGGCTTCCTTTCTCTCTCACCTCCTCTGTCTTTGTCTTCCTGTCTATCACCCCTGCAATTGGTTTCAGATATCTCCTCACTCCAACGCAAATGACAGCAGGTCCAGGTGTCCATGAGCCTTGCCTGTCCCTAACAGGATTCTTGTCAGACCTTCTACTCCAGTCTGATGCCACGTGGAGTTTTCACGTGGGCCTCGGGGGGTTCCCCATTTACTAGTCCTGCAGTGTCTGCAATCCCCTCACCCAGCGACCCCGAAAACCGGCCATTCGATCATTGCGCGTTTACCCCAAGGCTGACCTTGACCTTAGCGATTGCCCCCATCAAAGTTACGGGGAAATCCAAGGGTGAGGCTCTATTCTACACGCGTCTCTCTGTGTTCAACTGTCGCTTGCAGCATGTCAACAACTTGGGATATCTTGATGTAGATAGATACATTGCCTAGTGCATATAGCCTTGGTTTAACAATCAAAACCACACATTGTGATTCATGTTCATGGTTGTGCGAAGAGGTGCGTGTACCTTTTGAACAAAATATTAACTCTTTGAAAGATTTTTATGGTGTATTTTTCCCCTTGTAACCGATGGCTGCGCAAGCCAGATCTCGCAGAGGCTTGCATTTCTATTTTTTGTCTCCTGCACCAATTTGGAAAAAAGTGTGTCAATTCTGATTGAAGTGATAACTAGGATAAAAATGATAATTCTAAGTCTTAAGTGTCCATGTCTCACTGCCATAAAGGCTGATTGCAATGCAAGCACCGTAGACTGATGTTTTTGTGCCGACTTTGAGTAAGTAGTTTTCCCAAACTCGACCAGTTTGCTTAGACAAGGTGCATGCTGTTTTACCAATCCTTTTGACTATTTCTGTATCTAACGAGAGCGATTCTGAGGTGTTTTAACCAAGATATGGGAAATATTCAACATCACTTTGCTCATAGCTGTCAGTTTTCAAAGAGGGCTCGTCAGCGGAGCGTTTGGATAGTATTTTGTTCTTTGGGAAGCTAATGATGCATGCATCATCAGCAAACAGCATGTCTCTTATCATAGTTTGTCTGGCTTACGTTTCTGCTCTAAGTCTGGAAAGGTTCAAGAGGCGCTCATCAGATCTTGTCCTATGAAGGATGCCTTCAAGAGCATCACCAAAAGCATGCTTCATTCAGAAGCATTGAGAAAAAGATCCCAAAGAAGGTTGGGACCAGAACACAGCTTTGTTTTAACTTAACACTTACAGACTTAGGGCCGTGTCGCAACCCAGTTTGTCAATTGCATAGATTCTCAGCTCAGTTGTCCAACTGCGTCGCTTTGGCTGCTTTGACTATCCTGGCCGTCGATGCTCGCCATTTTCATCTGTTTTGGACAATCGTGATCTTGTCCAAGTCCTTGGCTGATGAGAGTTGTATGGGGTGACCGATGTTTGACAGGTGTCTTTTCAGGACGGTGTGCAAGGTGGTTTTAGGGTGCCCGACGAATCTGGTTGTTTCTATGATGTAATAGGCTCGAGTTGCTTTGTTTTACTCCATTGCAAATGCAAATGGTTCAGGCAGGTTCCTATCAAATTGTACCGTCCCTTTCATATTATTATTCTGGTGGAAGGATCTTAAAAGGCTCAAGAACGTTGGATGGCAGTCGATTTTAGAAAGTGCCAAGCTCAGCACTTCTCGGATGATGCTATCAAATGCTTTTGAGAGAGCATGTTATGTTCCCTGCATTTATCTCGAGGCGTCTCTATGAAAAGGTCATGTCTATTGTTGATCTCCCTGCCCTGAAGTCACATTGGGATGAGGATAGACACGCTCAGCAAGCGCCTGTAAATTTCCAAGAAGTCTCTCTCTAGGTTGCTCATGGAGCTTCCAGTAAGAAGAAAATCTCTCTCCATTTCTATCTGTCTCTACATATGTCAACTGCATTTCATATGCTCTTGATGTCTGTCCATTCCATTATATTGTTTTACCACATGTATCTTTGTCTACCTCATCCTCTCTTTCCCTCTATCCAACAGAATAGAAGCACTGATAATGTGTGATATGGCCGAAGTACCCTTGCTTAAACCTTGCCCACAATACTCAGAAGAGATATGCCCCTGTAATTGTTGCAGTCAATTCGCGCACCATTTTTCTTAGTAACCTCAGTAACAATGTTGGTGTCTCTCATGCCCTGCGGTATTCCAACCTCTGCCCAGCAACAATAAAGACTATGATATTATGGGTTTGAGGAGGACTAACTTACCTTGTTTGATGAGATCAAAGGGAATCCCGTCACTACCTTGAGGTTTGCCATGGACAAGCTGGTCTAGGGTATAATTCCCTTTCGACATGACCATTGAAATTTGCTGCGACAATCAATCTCTCCTCTTTTGGTATGAGCGTTCATCAAGTTGCGTTCCCAACGACCACACATTTTTCTTTCTTAAATTTCCTATTTTTCTTTATTAATTTCTTCCCTCTGTATTTGTCAATAATTTCTGTGGTGCTTTTATAAATTGTCTAGCTCTAATGTGTTGGATCTAATAATTTTTTTGTCTTATAATTCAGATCCTTGCCTCATACTTGTGTCTATAGATCAACTCCATATTTTTATAAGGAGGCTTACTCTGTGTGTTCTATTTATAATGCTGTCTCTATGTTCGTTGTTTACAAATATAGAAGGGACGATTTGGATTTAGATCACTTCCGCTGTCAATTGAACTCTATGCCTAGTCGAGGTTGGTACCGTTCGAACTACCTTGTTCAAGAAGCTTCTTTTATAAGAAGAGGATTGACTTGGTGGTAAGAACGCTCTGCTTGCCTCGGCGAGACGATTCGGTGTCACTGTCACGGCTTCAATTCTCATTGGAATCACATATTTTTCTCTCTTATATTTCCTTTTTTTCTTCATTAACTTGTCCTTCTGTATTTGTAAGTATTTTCTATGGCGCTTTTATAATTTGTCTAGATTTAATGTGTTGGACCTATCAATTTCTTTGTCTTATATTTGAGCTCCTTGCCTCATACATGTGTCTATAGACCAACTCCATATTATTGATATCGAGGTTTACTCTGTGTGTTCTATTTATAATGTTGTCTATATGTTTGTTGTTTAGAGATATAGAAGGGACTATCTAGATATAAATCACTTCCGCTGTCAATTGAACTCTATGACTAGTCGAGTTGGTACCCAAGAAGCTATTTTTATATGCTTGCCTCGGCGAGACGATTCGGTGTCATTGTTCCCGGTTCAATTCTCAGTGGAATAACACATTTTTCTTGTTATATTTCCTGTTTATCTTTATGAAATTCTTCCCTCTGTGTTTGTAAATATTTTCTGTGGGGCTTTTATTATTTGTCTAGATCTAATGTGTTGGATCTAATAATTTCTCTATCTTATAATTCAGCCTCTTGCCCCATACTTGTGTCTATAGATCAACTCCATATTGTCTATATCGAGGCTTATTCATTGTGTTCTATTTATCAACTTGTCTCTATGTTCGTTGTTTACAAATATAGAAGGGACGATTTAGATTTAGATCACTTCTGCTGTCAATTGAGCTTCATGACTGGTCGAGGTTGGTACCGTTCGAACTGCCTTGTTCAAGAAGTTTCTTTTATGAGAAGCGGATTGACTTGGTGGTAAGAACGCTCTGCTTGGCTCGGCGAGACGATTCGGTGTTACTGTCGCGGGTTCAATTCTCTTTGGAATCACAAAGTTTTCTTTCTTATATTTTCTTTTTTTCTTTATTAAATTTTTCCCTCTGTATTTGTAAATATTTTCTACGGGGCTTTTACAATTTGTACAGACCTATTGTGTTCGATTTAATCATTTCTTTCTCCTATAATTCAGCCTCTTGTCTCATCCTTGTGTTTATAAATCAACCGCATATTGTTGATATCGTGGCCTATTCTGTGTGTTCTATTTATAATGGTGTCTCTATTTTCGGTGTTTACAAATATAGAAGTGGCGATTTAGATGGAGGTCACTTCCGCTGTCAATTGAAGTTCACCACTAGTCGAGGTTGCTACCGTTCGAACTGCCTTGTTCAAGAAGTTTCTTTTATAAGAAGCAGATTGACTTGGTGGTAAGAACACTCTGCTTGGCTCGGCGAGACGATTCGGTGTCACTGTCACGGTTTCAATTCTCAGTGGAACAACATATTTTTCTTTTTTATATTTCCTATTTTTCTTTTCTATGGGGCTTTTATAATTTGCCTAGACTAACGTGTTGGATCTAATCATTTCTTTGTCTTTTAATTCAACCCCTCGCCCCATACTTTTTTTATAGATCAACTCTATATTGTTGATATCGAGGCTTACTCTGTGTGTTCTAAATATAATGTTTCTCTATGTTCCTTGTTTACAAATATAGAAGGTATTATTTGGATTTAGATCACTTCCGCTGTCAATTGAACTTGATGACTAGTCGAGCTTGGTACCGTTCGAACTGCCTAGTTCAAGAAGCTTCTTTCATAAGAAGCGGATTGGCTTGGTGATAAGAACTCCCTGCTTGCCTCGGCGAGACGATTCAGTGTCATTGTCCCGGGTTCAATTCTCAGTGGAAACACACATTTGTCTTTCTTATATTTTTTATTTTTCTTTTCTATAGGGCTTTTATAATTTGTCTAGATCTTGTATGTTAGATCTGACAATTTCTTTGTTTTATAATTCAGCCCTTTGCTTCATATTTGTGTCTATAGATCAACTCCATATTGTTTATATCGAGGCTTACTCAGTGTGTTCTATTTATAATGTTTTCTCTATGTTCCTTGTTTACAAATATAGAAGGAGTGTTTTGGATTTAGGTCACTTCCGCTGTCAATTGAACTTGATGACTAGTCGAGGTTGGCACCGTTGGAATTGCCTTGTTCAAGAAGCTTCTTTAATAAGAGGCATATTGGCTTGGTGGTAAGAACGCTCTGCTTGCCTAGGCGAGACGATTCGTTGTCACTATCCCGGGTTCAATTCTCAACGGAACCACAAGGTTTTCTTTCTTACATTTTCTATTTTTCTTTACTAAATTCCTTCCTCTGTATATGTAAATAATTATCTATGCGGCTTTTATAATGTGTCTAGACCTATTGTGTTAGATCTGATAATTTCCTTGTCGTATAATTCAGCCCGCCTCAATTTTTTGTCTTTAGATCAACTCCATATTGTTGATATCGAAGCTTTCTGTGTGTGATCTATTTAAAATGTTGGCACTACGTTCGGTTTTTTTAATATAGAAAGGAAGATTTGGATTGACTTCACTTCTGCTGTTAATTGAACTTCATGACTAGTTGAGGTTGGTACCGTTCGAACTACCTTGTTCAAGAAGCTTCTTTTATGAGAAGGGGATTGACTTGGTGGTAAGAACGCTCTGCTTCCTCGGCTGGACGATTCGGTGTCACTGTCACTGGTTCAATTCTCAATGGAACCACAATTTTTTCTATTTTACTTTACTAAATTCCTCCCTCTGTATTTGTAAATTATATATATAGGGGTTTTTCTAATGTGTCTAGACGTATTGTGTTAGTTTTAATAATTTCTTAGTCTTATAATTCAGCCCGCCTCATATTTTGTCTCTAGACCAACTCCATAACGTTGATTTCGAAGCTTACTCTCTGTGTTCTATTTATAATGTTGGCACTATGTTCGGTTTTTTTTTTAACTATAGATGGGACGATTTGGATTTAGGTCACTTCCGCTGTCAATTGAACTTGATGACTAGTCGAGGTTGGTACCGTTCAAACTGCCTTGTTCAAGAAGATTCTTCAATAAGAAACGGATTGACTTTGTAGCAAGAACGCTCTGCTTGCCTCGGCGAGACGATTCAGGGTCACTGCCGCGGGTTCAATTCTCAGTGGAACCATACCTTTGTCTTTCTTATATTTCCTATTTTTCTTTTCTATAGGGCTTTTATAATTTGTCTGTATCTAGTATGTTAGAACTGATAATTTCTTGGTCTTATAATTCAGCCCTTTGCTTCATATTTATGTTTATAAATTAACAACATATTGTTGATATCGAGGCTTACTCTGTGTGTTCTATTTATAAGGTTGTCGAGGTTGGTACCGTTCGAACTACCTTGTTCAAGAAGCTTGTTTTATAAGAGGCGGATTGGCTTGGTGGTAAGAACGCTGTTTGTCACGGCGAGACGATTCAGTGTCTCTTTCGCGGGTTCAATTCTCAATGGAACCACACTTTTTCTTTCTTATATTCCCTACTTTTCTCTATTAAATTCTTCCCTCTGTATTTGTAAATATTTTCTATGGGGCTTTTATAATTTGACTCGATCTTCTAGGGTGGATGTAATAATTTTTTGGTCAGCATCATAATTCAAACAGTTAACAATCAATGCAAAGAAAGAAAAGCAAACAAAAAGGAAGTGAAATAAAATAAGAAAACCTTAAAAAAAAACCCATCCCCCACCCTCTTGAAACATACAACAATGTCCCTCTGAATATTAAACCACACCAACCAAAGCTGCCGTAACAGCAGCAGCAACAACAACAACAACTGCAACAACATCAACAACACCGGGTTATGTAGAAGCAACTAGCCAAACCAAAAAGGTAATAAAATGGGATTTCCCTCTCTCGTGTTTTGTTACAAGATCATGTCTCACAATGATTTCTTAGTATGAGTGGGAAGATGCTGTTGATCAGTTCTGTTTGGGACTTGTATTGGGATGTTGTGGTGGGACAATAGAGTTGGCAGTTGGTTATTGCCTGCTTTTTCCTTTGGAATTCTTGTTTCTATCTCTCTGTGTTCATTCCGCGATCTCATATATTGCTCCCTAGGTATTTTTCTCTCTCCCTTTGCATTTCAACCTGCGACCCACCCGTTAAAGTATGCTTATTGCATAAATAATACTGGCAAGACAATCAGATTAGGTCTAATTAGCTCCATGTTTTATTGAAGTTGGTATACAATCTAGGGTGGTCTCCCTTCTCAGGGTTCACATACAAACAACATATATAACACCTCTCTCCTTCGGAAGTCATCAATCATGTCAGACATATTACACTATAATGAGTACAAACAATACACAAAGGTAACAGAGACATTTAATTACTGCAAGTTTGGTTTGAGTTCTTGAACCCAAGGAGTAAATCTGTCGACCAGATTATCGTTGATTAACACAGTAACAATAAACACAAGTATAACTAGGAGTGCTCGTGCACTCCATCTGAGGGGAGGGGTTTATTGTGCCCTCATAACACTCCCTCAGTCCGTAACTCACAAAGTCTTTCAAATATGGTGGTTCCTTCACCACTCGCCCACTAAGCGTAACATATTCTTGAGTGCTACTTGATTACGATTTACTCCCATCTTGAATAGGTTGAGAATCTGTGTTTGAAACTTCAGGCCCGCCTTTTGTGTTTTGAAGACACTGATAGGTAAAACGGTTCAGCCGTAGGTTGGGTCCCTGTGGTATGTTGAGCTGCCGTAGTATCGATGCCAACGTTAGACAGAGGCTCTCTCTGTATTTGTGTCGGTAAGTAGGAGACGGTCTCAGGATATCTTTGCGATTTCTTCTGTATCGCCGATTGCCCCTCTGTACAGTAAATGTGCGAGGAGCCACATCTTCCTGTACAACTAGTTGACGTCCACACTTTTTCTTCAGCAGTCCCGATGAATACATTAAATCCAGGATGAGGGCGAGGTAGATCCCTACGACCCTTTTAGTAACGCTTTTGGGGCTCATTATTTTTTGAACGGGCTGCCAAGACATTTTCTGATTGACTGGCTTGATAGAGCACACTCTTTGCTGGACGATTTATTCTTAAGCGCCTTCCGTACAGAAGCGTTGCTGGAGACGCGGTGTCTTTTCCCGCACTTGTTCTGTAATTCAGGAGAGCAAGGTATGGGTCTTTTGACTTTTTAAAGAGCCCCTTCACAGTCTGCACCATTCTTTCCGCCAGTCAATTACTTTGTGGAACATATGGACTACTGGTTTTGTGAATGATTCCCCATTCTGCAACAATATTTTCTGAAAGTTTTATTTGTGTAGTATCTGGTGTTATCTGAGAAGGTAACTTCTGGAATGTCATGTCGACTACAGAGGGACTTAATGTGTGCGACAACTGATTGACTTGTTGTACTGGGAAGGAGAGCAACTTCAACAAATCTTGTAAAATAGTCTACCACCAAAAGGTAATCCCTATTCTGCCATGTGAAAACATCAGTTGGCTACCTTATGCCATGGGTATTTGGACTGTTCATGGTTTTTCAGTGATTTCCTTTCCTGTTGGTTTCTGTGTATTTGGCAGACATCACAGTGTGACACAAGTTGAATGATATCTTGAGTCATACCTGGCCAGTAGATTGTTTCTCGAGTTCTCCGTTTACACATGTCCATACCAAGGTGAACTTTTGGGAGCATTTCTTTTCTCAGAACTTTTGGTATTAGTAACAGTTCCCATTGGAAGATTCTCCCATCTTAATTGGATGAGTGATTCTCTTACATCCCCAAAAAGGCTACAAGTCGGCTGGTATTTGTGACCCTCGATCACTGTTTTGAGCTGTTGTAACTGTCTGTCACTTTGAGTTTCTTGCTTTTGTTAAGCATCCTTCATAGAGGACACAGGAATATTCTGAATCAGTGTATGGACGTGAATATTTGTTTCACTAGCTTCATCTTCTTGGGGACCATTTGAAACTTGATCTCTTGAGAGAGCATCAGCAAGCTTTAAATCCTTTCCAGGAACATATTTAATTGCCAGATCATACTTTTGGAGTCCAATAATAAAACGTTGAATTCGTGGTGGACATTTTCCCAGGGATTTGGCAAATATGTACTGTGGTGGTTTGTTATCACTTTCAACTCTAATAGGTTTACCATATATGTACTGATGGAACTTATTACAAGGAAACACAACAGCTACTGTCTCTTTCTCAATTTGAGCGTAATTTTGTTCCGATTTATTAAGTATACGTTATACATAAGCATTTGGCAGATTTTCTTGCTGAAGAGCAGCCCCCAGTTCATACTGAGATGCATCTGCTTTAATTGTTACAGCCTTGTTTGGGTCAAAGTGCCTCGAAGTTGGACTCTCTGTGATAAGTTTGTTAATTTTCTTCATTTCCGTTTCATGTCCCTTAGTCCAATGCCAATGAATGTTCTTCTGAAGAAGTTCTCTCGGCGGTGATGTCAGTTCTGACAGATTTGGTATGTATTTCCCAACAGATGTCATCATTCCCAGGTATCGCTGCAGTGTTTTCACATCTGTAACCGTCATGGAATTTATGGTTTCCGTTTTTTTTCTGGGACTGGTCTCATTCCTTGTTTGTTGATAATGTGACCCATATTTTGTAACTTCTCTCTGATTCAGTACAGTTTTCTCTTTCCTGAACTTCAGATTTGCTTTTCGAGCAATTTGTAGACATCTTCTGCATCTCTCTTCAAATTCTTTTTCTGATCTTCCCCATACTATGACATCATCAAAGAAAGATTCGATACTTTCTTCATTCATGAATACCTCTTTGATGCGTTTATGAAAAACTTCGGGTGCAGAGCAGATTCCAAATGGACACCTGAGGAATGAGTATCTACACCGAAAGGAGTGTTCATTGTGCAGAGCAGTGAACTTGGTTCGTCTAATTCTAATCGCCAAAAACCGTGGGTTGCGTCGAATTTTGCACAATACTTAGCTCCATTCATCTTTGACATGATTGCCTCTGGGGTTGATATTGCGTAATGCTCTCGTTCGATTTCTTGCTGTGTTAAAATCTTTAGGATCTTTACTCAATGAACTTTTTTTCTTTTTAACAATTACCGTACTGTTTACCCAATCTATGGGATTTTCCTGCTTTTTTATGACTCCCATAGCTTCCATACTTTCAAGTTCCTCCTGAACCTTTGGCTGTAGGCTGAAAGGCTCTTTTCGTGGGGCATGTATGTCGGGCTTGATATTTTGATCTAGGTCAATGTGGTACTGATTTGCTAGTTTACCGAGCTCAGTGAAAACATCTCTGTAGTCCATCATTAATGGTTGCTTTTCAGTACTGTTTCTATTGTTGATACAATCATTTTCATAAGGCTGACTGGTGCTCTTCTTGTCTTTTTCTTCATGAATCTGGAGTATTTAGACAAGCTCAAGATACTCACATATGCCAAGTCCTAGGATGGAATCTTCTTATGTTTCAACAACGTAAAATTTAACATTTTGTCCAATGACTCTCAACTTCCATGTCCCTTTCACTTCCCATTTGTTTCCTGAATAGCTGCAAAGTTTATGTTTGATCAAAGTCACGGGAAGCTTTTCAAATGTCCTCAATTGTCTGAAGGTTTTCCAGGGCAGTACATTGGCATGAGCACCCGTGTCTAACTTGAATTTCACTTCAATAATATTTATTTCAGTTGTCACATAGGCTGGTTACCTTTGCACTCTTTGTGTTAACTTGCTCCAACGTAATGTGAATCAGTTTCTTCAGATTCAGAGCTATCATAGTCCTCAATTTGGTTGACAGTTGCTTTGGAGCTACAGACAGATTTCCAATGATTGTTCTTTCCACAACTGTGGCATTTTGTACCAATGGCAGGACAGTTTCTTCCATGTAGCAAACCACATCTTGGGCATTTTGATTTCTGAGGATTTTGCACTAGTCTCCCTCTATCTTTCTTATGTCCTGGTCTTCGACCAGAATGAATTTCTTTTTATCCAACTGTGATCACAATCGCTTCTTTTTCATGAGATCCAGACCTTTCCTTGATTACTCATCTGCTCCACATATGCTCATGGTAGTCTCAAGTGTAAGATTTGCCTCTCTCAAAAGCCAGTCTTTGACTTCTGTTCTGTAAATACCGACCACAATTCTATCACGAATCATTTCCAACTCAAGTTCTCTATATTTGCATAGCTTGGTCTGCTTTGTCAATTCAGTAACAAAGTCATCAAGACTCTCGCCATCGTCTTGAATTTTTGTGTTGAAGCGATAACATTCGAGTATCAGGTTTTCTTTTGGTTTGAAATATGTGGAGAAACGTTCGAAGAGGATATCAATTTTATCCTTGTCTGCTGTAGTGATGTTCCATGTAGTGAAAATTTCCCTCCCTTTCCTGCCAATCAAGTATAGAAAGCCTGCACACTTGTCTGCTTCACTGTCCTTCCCCATCGCTAATTGGAGATAGAAATTCATCTCTTGCTGCCACATGCGCCATTGCTCAGCTTGTGTATGGGTTTCTCCAAAGATAAGTTCACTGGGAAGACGTAATTTAGACATTACGGATTACGAAGTTTAAGTCCTAGATCGAGATCTAGATATGGACAACTTTGGGAAACGAATTTGCGAGGGAGGGTTTCCTACGCTGGGTTTCTATTCTAGATCTAGAAGAATTCAATCTAGATCTAAATATCTCGGTAAATGTCGGCGGCGAAGTCTGAGTTGGGCCTAGATCTAGATCTAGATCTCTAGAGATCGATTGCCGTTATCTACTGAATGACAGACAATTGCAAATAATCATAGATCTATATAGATCCACTCATTTTTCAGCTTCCCACGACCACACACTTTAATTCTTTTTGAATGGGCGTAGCTTCAATTACCTGACACCATGTTAAAGTATGCTTGCTGCATAAATAATACTGGCAAGACAATCAGAGTAGATCTAATTAGACTCCATGTGTTATTGCACTTGGAATACAATCCAGGTTGATCTCCCTTGTCAGGGGTCACATATAAATAACATATATAACACCATCAATGTAAAAGCGTAATGGGCCTGAGACTCTGCCAGGCTTTGCCAACAGCAACCGGAAACTCTGGATCATTTCTAATCGACGTCTCAGTCTCCGGACATGGTAGAAATGGGGTTCAAATTGCACCCAAAGAATTCGCCAACGTACGCCTGTGTCCTTTTTCGACTGATTCAATGTACATGTTAATCGATTTATTCCTATGTTTTGGTTCCATTGAAATAATATATTCTTCTTATTCTTTATTGCTATTTAATTTAAGCAATGCATAATTTCATCCTGTTAACCTACATTAGGTTGGCCGTCTCTTACTTTCTCCTTCTACGACCTCTGGTATCATCTAAGTGAGGTTAATGCAGGATCCTTTTGTCGTTGACTGTGAGGTATTTTACATCAGGCATCATTACCATGTTATTCTCCAGTTGTTTGTTTAATTCATGACTGGCTGTGTTCTTATTTGGTGCCGAATGGTGTAATTTTTAAAGTCGATCACTTCAGGGGACATTCATGGTTATTCTAAGGAATATCATTTCGTAAGTAGAGATTTTCCCGCCTTGTGTCGTGTTGAGTGACCCTGCCTGGCGGTTGGTTAGTGACTACAGTTTCCTTTCGAATTCTTATTCCATCGCCCTGTGTTCATTCTGCCATCTCGGATATGCTCCTGATGTATTTTTCTTCTTCCCATTGCATTTCCGACTGTCAGCCATCAATAACTTGAAATAGGCTTTACCAACGGCAACCGAAACATTTGGGTCACCTCCCACTCATGGGACATGGTAGAAATGCCCTTAATGTGGCCAAATGGAGACCAAAGAATTCACCAGGATGCCAACCAACTATGCAGTGAATTTGGTATGTTGTGTGTGTGTGTGTGTGGGGGGGGGGGAGGGGACCGGGCGTGGGCAACTCAACAACAGAGGCAATTGATCATAATA
>JBBPCV010037751.1:0-14575 GCA_037974505.1 Plocamopherus tilesii
TTACGCCAACTATTACTTCTATTTGTGGAAGGTAATGATAGCATTTCTTTTCTTCCTAAGGCCAGCTAGATAACAATGAGTTTAACGCACAGCTTTCGTTTCCGCAGCCCGCTCACTGCCAGATGGCTTTATTGACAGAGGAAGGAACACCGCGTATCACCGACCCGACACTGGAAGCGCACATTGCTTGTGGAAACTATGTCTGGTAATTTAAAAGACGCCAGGTTGTTTCGTTTACAAAGCGACATTCATTAGCTACGGGGCAAAGTATAATTTATTGGCTGGTTTCTGAAAGGGCTGTCTGTTTTCTCGTGGTTCATTTCTAGTCATCAGGCGAACGAGAGTATGTTAGTATTATTATTTGCACTCCTTTTATCACACTTAGGATAAAAAGAAACGATTACTGGAGTTCCTCGTGAGGACCTTACCAAGGAAAATCACATCTCAACTGTCAATTAAGGAGTATATTATGTACAAAGTAGTAATCATTTTACAATGGATTCACTCCAGTACACTGGCAAAATCTTCCACTGCTTATAATTATATTAGTCAGGTACTCAACACCTTACATCCGATTTGGTGAAAAAGGAGTGTTGAATATTATGTATATATCTTATTGGCCTTTTTGTTTTATTTTGTGGTTTTGTTTTGTTTTGTTGCTTTTGTTTTGTTTTCTAGTTTTTCGTCGTGGTTTTGTTTTTGTTTATTTTCTTTGTTTGTTTGTTTTGTTGTTGTTTTTTGTTGTTTTGTTGTTGTTGTTGTTGTTGTTGTTTTGTTTTTGTTTTGTTTTGTTTGTTGTTGTTTTTGTTTTGTTTTTGTTTGTTTTGTTTTGTTTTGTTTTTGTTTGTTTTTTTGTTGTTGTTTTTTTTTTTGGGGGGGTTCGTTTTGTTTTGTTTTTTGTTTTGTTTTTTTTGTTTTTGTTGTTGTTGTTGTTGTTTAGTTTTGTTCTTTCGGCCT
The DNA here is from genome assembly GCA_037974505.1 of Plocamopherus tilesii. NCBI lineage: Eukaryota > Metazoa > Mollusca > Gastropoda > Nudibranchia > Polyceridae > Plocamopherus > Plocamopherus tilesii. The sequence goes on from JBBPCV010037751.1 coordinate 958, forward strand.
TTAAATCAAATTTGAAAACTGAACTTTTTAAGAAACGTTTTGAAACCTAAGAGCACTGAAACTGGACTTGGATTTTTCTGTTAAGTGTTACTGAGCTCCTCTATGTGGAAGCTTCAGTGCTATATAAATCGATTGCATTATTATTATTTTATCATTATTATCATAATATTTATTAATATTATTACTATTTTATTATTGTAATCATTATTACTATTATTATTATTGTTGTTGTTGTTCTCCTTCTTCTTAATATTATTAGTAGTATTATAGTATTACTATTATTATTATTATTAATATTATTATTATATTATCATCATTAATATTATTATTATTAATAATATTGTTTTATTATCATTATTATTACATTTATCATTATCACCATCATCATGATTATTATTATTATTATTATTATTATTATTATTATTATTATTATTATTAATATTATTAATATTATTATTACTATCATTGCTATTATACTGGAGGTAAATAAATAAGCACCATGACTTCATTGCAATTTCTGAGGTATGAAGCGGCTAAGCTTTTGTTTAAATTAATAAAATGTACAGTAAAGGCATTATAGTAAATTTTTGTAGTACATTATCGCTCAAATTTCATAACAATTTTCCGATGAAACCGTCGCTGTAAATATACGCATATATTACAATGGCTTATATCGATCACCCATACGTCATTGAGTGCAGAAACAACTATAAATTATCTCGCACCAACGAGCGAGAGGTTTAACTCTATCTCGGCTAGCATTATAATATAATTTAAAAGCTTTACTTTAATTCTCATGCTTGACTGTTTGAGTGGTTTGATTGTAAAAATGTTGTCGATAAAAACACAGTACTGGTTTCCTCAACACGACATGTGTATGTGTGTGTGCGTGTATGTGTGTGTGTATATGTGTGTGTATATATGTGTGTGTGTGTGTGTGTGTGTGTGTGTAAGTGTGTAGGTGTTTGGATATGTTCATCTGCATGCGTGTCAAAACTAGAACTGAATAATTAATGGAGCCGATTAAGAAAAACTGGCGTATACATATAACATGATTTCATCAGGTGTAACTGTGGAAGTGCATGAGAACATGCTGGGCGACTGTGTTTGGGAATTTTAACCCTTTAACTGCAATAAGCCCGTAATAATATATCGGCATGAGCACCATTTAATTCTTTGGCCACCATAAGCTTGTAATATATCGCCATGAACCTGATTTAACTCTTTGACTACCATGTTTTAATATATCTACTACCATCATCATTGAATATATCGGCATGAGCCCCATTTAACTCTTTGCCTACCATAAGCTTGTAATTTATAGACATGAGCACGATTCAACTCTTTGACTACCATAAACCTGTATGTAATATAATATTAGCATGAACAAGAGTTAACTCTTTCATCACCATAAAAGCATTGATCACCCTGGCATTCTGACAAAGTGTGATCAAAAGAAGCCAATCGTGCTCGTGCCGATAACATATTTACAGGCGGCCTATAAAAAAAAAATTCAAAAAAATATTTTCATGGTTTATTATAATATTTGTGTGTGTGCAAGTCTTGATTCTTAGCACATATCTGTGGCGCTTCATCTCCAAAATTTTTAATTCCTTCTCCCAAATATCCATACCCCAAACCTCACACCCATAATATTAATACTGAGAAAAATATTTGTTGAAATTATCATTACTTTTTTGTCAGTATCTTGCCCCTTCCATATATTTTGCATTTGTTTTAAATTCCTTAGAGCTACACACAAATGTCTTCTTATCTATGATCTCGCGTCTTGAGCACCCCTTTCTGTCCGTAGTATTCAAAATGTTTTATTTTTGTCTGAGTTTGATTTAAAAGAATTTCTATTTTCTCGCTGCTTTCATAAACGTTCCAGATATAGATCGTTCCACTATTGTCTATTTAGCATATTTTTGTTTTCTGCACGACATTATGTTTCAGGCCATATTCTTCGCATTTATTTCACCAACGGTATACTGCTTCTGATTGGTGTGATAGCAAATCTGTGACGTAAGCATGTTTGTGGTTTTCGCCAACTCTTCCTTGCTATCTTAACTCATTATAGAGTATGTTTAATTGCCTTTTGTTGATCTCCCGCATTACTGATTCTGTACAGTAGACATTTTGTGTCAAGGTTGACGATTTTGTAACAATGGCATTGCTACGCCTGTGTTAATATTTTAAGAGAACTCTGGGTGCCCCGCCATACTCCTTTCCCTTCTGATCTTTACCTTTTATATTTGAATTTGGAGTAATGAACTAGTCAATGTTTTAGGTACGAGAGGCTGTAGGGGTTAATGAACCTGTAAGGGTTTCTGGTATGAATTTAATTTTGCGGGAGTGACAGCCTACAAAAGGACGCCTGCACTTTTCGATTTTAACCACCTAGGACTTTATTACATAATCAAAGGCACATGGGACCTTCCCAGTTTATTGTTCGTTTTCTGATGAGACTAGAAAATTATTCAACCTGCCTACCAGATGATAAAAAACAACAACAACAAAACAAAACAAGTACAAAAAAAAACAACCAAAAAAAAAAAAAGAAAGTCCGGAAAACCCCGAAAAACTGGGATATTTCAAATTCAAGTCTGCGCGACTGGGAACGAACCCGTGCGACCTTTGTCTCGGTGGTCGAGTGTACTAATCACTGAACTATCCACGCTCCCATTGAACAACACGACTATCAACACGTCGTATGATACAAACAATCATCACCAGGCAAGAAGCAACGCTGTATCAACAAACGACAAGAATCACAACATTAGATGACGAGCCATTAATTATACTACCTACCCACAGGGCAAGGAGATTGAAAATACCCCCCCCCCCCCCAAACGAACAACTCTGATTTCAAATTCAAGCCTCTACGACCGTGAACGAACCTGCGACCCTTGGCTCGGCCGTTAAGTGGCATATCCACTGGGATATCGCCACTCCCTGATGAGATTATTCTAAGTTCATCTAGACCCTGTTGATTTTGTATATCAGCACACAATATAATTACGAAGGACGATACGCAATGCGTGGATCAAAACCCAGTGCCAACAGGTGTCAGCCATTAATATTATCCATTTCCTATCTTACCCTTCCCAATATTGATTTAAAGTTACCGCCCTTTGATTTTCAAGTTTTGTTTATATTTTTGTTTTATTTTGGGTTGGGTTTTTTTGTTTTGTTTTTTGGTGTATTTTTTTTTTTTTTTTTTCTCTTCCAACAATTTCATTCGTTGTTTCATTTCCAGTAGCCAAGTTTGAGATTATATATTTGATCAGTGTTAATTTTTCAATAGTTATTATGAAAGAAATCATTGTCTTCTTTGCAATTTGTGCTTTTAGTGTGTACAAATAATTGTTAACAATTACTTGAGCAGAAAGAGTTAGTTGAGAGTCAAGATTAAGCCAGACCTAGATTTTATAAGTTAATGTAAAAACATATTCTAAAAAAATATTCTCCTCTTCCGACACTTAGGTGAATATGTAATGGTGTCATGGTGCTGCTTGTATCTATGAACTGTAAAGCAAAAGCAAAAGGTTATAAGACTGCAACTTAGTGTACTGTTAGTGTTAGTACTTCGAACCTGTATAAAACTGTATTGAAAGTTGATAAAAAGCTTTTTTTTTATATATTGCTTTGTCTTTGAAATCCTCAGAACAAAGAGAGAGAAGTAAGAAGACAAGTAAGAAAAAAACAAAAGATTCTGAAGCCACCTCAGAAGCATATAATGTGAGTTTTTATTATATGTATGAGCTTTTCAGGTTGTTCTCTCACTGGAAGAGTAAAAAGCAAGAATTTTATTCCTAAGTGTTCAATATTGTACTAAATTGATATTTTACCAATTTCTTATTTTATACATGTTGTACTAACTAGATCCACAGCTCAGGAAGGTACTGTATTATAACTTGTTCTAAAGAGAACATTATTATATATATGCATGATACACAAATGTGTCTGGTCACCCATTCATATCTTTACGCCTCCTCCTGTCTAATGAAGATCATGTGTACAAGAAATAAGATTTTCTAGGACTATGAATTCAATTTCAATGCTGGGTTAGCACCTGACTGGGTTATCTACATCAGCTGTGTGATCAATGGTACATATGCCTGAATTTGTGTGCTTTTGTTAGATGCTCAACTCATAATTGAAAGGATGTGGGTTAGAGTTAGAGTCATGCTGTTGGCCATTGGGAAAGGTTTTCCAGATATACCACATTTTCCTCACCTCACTAAGGTATAATGAGTACCTGGCGGTAAAACAGAATCCCTGTATGAAAAATAATGTATTGTGCCTAAGTGGCTGCATGTTCTATTAAGATATATTATATCATTCATTAGATCTATATGTTGAATGTTGCTTTTTGTTGGGGATCCTTTGTAAAGTGCTCTGAGCACATTTAGAGGATATTGGGGTATAAAAAAGCCCATGCCTATATTTATCTATAGCTGCAGTTGCACCTTAATCATAAGGGGAAACATTACATTTTACCAAAGCCCACCAAGACGGGGTAGATTCTGTCTCATAATAATGACATAGGCAATGGCTACCATCCATGGATTATAATGTCTATCCAACCCCTCCCTGTGTGTTGTGTCTGTCATGAAAATGTTTTTTTTTCAATGGCAATTTAATTTTTCATGTTTTATCTGATCCATTATTATAGAATTTAGTACAATAGAAATAACGAGTTTGATGGGTCTAACCCTAATTACTTGATATTTCCAAGTTCTTACTATTCCCGAACAATCTAAAGTTAACGTAAATGTAGTCAAAAGAAAGGAAAAGAGGGAAAGTTTACCAACTTGACCTATGTGTGCATGTGTGTTTATGCACACTATGTGTCTTCATGCTTGATATATATATGCACATGTGATGCTGAGACGACGTTAAATTAAAATTCATCTCATTACGATTCAGTGATTCTGATACAGTAGACTACTTATACTTATAGGTTAGGACAGGGCCAGCTGGGTTATGGTAGACAAGATCTAGATTCTGTGGCGTTGATACACTTTGTAAGCCTACATTAGTTTTACCCTCCGTGGTCCTAGTTTGGGAGGGGAAATACTATTTCTGAGTTAACTTCTTTTTACATACACACTACTTTCATGCTAATTTTATTGACTGAAATAAGGGGAAAAAACGGGTATTAGATTTTACGTGCTATTTACCAAGCTCTTGCTATTTCCAAGTGCGTTACTGTCATGTTTTATAGTGTAGACTTAATCATTGTTTGTTAATGGAAAACGATTTAGGAGGTGATAATTTTCGCAATCTAAGTGTCTTTTTTATATATGTATATATGCCTTTCAATCCCTATTAATTCTTGTTCATTCCAATGTATACTATTCCAGGATGTTGCTGGAACAGAGACTAAATTGAGTGACAGTAAGAAGGCGATCACCAGAGGCCGGTTGACTAGGAAACAGCTGAAAAACTGTGAAGAAAAGTCAGCTGTGCCAAATGGGACAACAAAGTTAGACCTGAAAGAAAAAAAAGGTAATAAAGTTGAGGTGACAGGCAACGAAGGAAATGTATCCAAACCTGGTTCTAAGAGAAAGAGGAAAGGTCAGGCCACCGCATCAGATTCAGATCAAGTCAAAGCCAAAAGCAGAAAAAAGGAGCAAAATTCCAAACTCAAAGAGTACCGAAGAATCACCCGTTCATCTATTCATCTCACTCATTAAAAAGAAACAAGTGAAGATAAAACATTTTTTTTTAAAGTGTTTATTTGATTTCTGCATGTTGTCAAAATCTGTTGATTTGTTGTGGAACATCATGAGTTTTTAATCATGGATAAATGACATATTATGTGTCTTCATTCACTGAAAGGGAACACGAGTCTAACAATACTAACAAGTAGGGGCATAAGTTATACAGGTTGTTTAGAGATCAAAACTATATTTATATATAAACATATTATATTAACTGCATTTAATGGCCAAGCAGTGTTACCACTTAAAGAATTCAAAATGAAAAATAACTATACAAATACAAGTACGATATTTGGTGCTCAAACTTAAACATGACCATCTTCAAATGTGGATAATCAAATGCATACATATTTCCCTAGTACTAGTACATTCAGATTATGGGATGAACGTCCAAAACATGTGAAATCAATCAACATACCAAAGATTTCAAACACAAATAAATGTCATCTAAATACTAATTAGTTACACTTTGGCATGTTGACTAGAATAATCAGTTAACTGAAATTGTCAGTTTTTGTCAATACTTAGACTAAGACTGTATAGCACCATCATCTCCTTTAACTTTAAATTTAAAGGAAAGTCTAGGCTGCTCAGCTGTAGAAGAACATGGAGAAAGATATTTTTATTTCATACTACACATATTACATGTGTGATTTCAACATCATTCGCTCTCTAACTCTTCAAATATCACAGATACCATTATAACTTTAAGTTGTTAGTACTAATGTTTGACTTTCAATATCTCCAACTTGGAACTCTTTTGGATGAGTAGTTTATTTTTTAGGATCTAGTAGAGCCAAAACAGGAATGCAATATGTCAGATTTTCTTTTTCTTTTAATAATGGACTACATAATGAGGAAAATTGCTAGAAGTGGTGAGGGAAATAAGATACTTGCGATTCTAAACTGTCATCAACAAAGGCACATACATATGCAATGAATACAATAGCCCAGAGTATTGGACTAAAATAAATACAGAAAAAACAAATAATGGGAATAAATAGTAAGCAAGAAGACAAAATCCTAGTTGATGATAATGAAACAAAAGTAGAAAAATTTATACTTATACACTGAGGCGCAACAACATCAAAAGTAGGTGGAGGAACACAAGACATGAAAAATAGAATAAGCAAAGCAAGAAATACTTGCATTATACACACGACTTTGCAATACATGGAGATCAAAATCAAAATGAAAACGAAAATGAAACTATATATACAAACTAAGCAATACCGGTTTTACCTTACAGAAAAGAAATGTGGAAAATCAATGAAAAAGACACTCAAGACATTTAACAGCAAATCCCTGAGAAGAATCCTAAGAGTTAAATAGCAAGATAAAGACACTAACAAAGAAAAACTGGAAACAGAACTAAAATTACTGAGTGAAGAAATACGGTAATGTACAGAAAATAGAAGCTCACTGTAAATTGTTCATATTCTAAAACAAGACAGAAGTAATGACTGTAAATGTAACAGGTTTATCCTGGACACCAGATGGGAAAAGAAGAAAAAGATCAAAAGCAAAAAGGTGTAGAATGGTGAATAAGAAAGAAAAGCAGGATAGAAGTGGAAGGCACGGGGTGAAATCAGGAAAGCGGCGATCAAAAGATATGAGTGGAAAACTGTGAAGGCCTTATGTGACACGAGTCTCAAAGGAGATAGTAGGTGAACGTAAAGAGAGTAGAGCCAATCACTGTGCCCTAACTTAAGCTTCAGATGGTTCACTCGATCAACAAATTTTGAAATATTTTAGGTTAGTTCGTTACTGCTTCAAATATTTATTTTGTACAATTGTATAGATTTCAAGAGTTTAAATGAATTACATGTATGATAGGTTTGACTTGGGTCTTTTAAAAAAGAATTTTCTCCAATGTTTAACTCCATCAACATCATAGTCAAGACATTTATAAAAGATGCATACATTTTTTTTTCTCGCATTGTAAACTCAATTCATTTATACATAACAATAACATATCCAACAATTAAAAGAAAATTGCAATAAATTAAAAAGCAACAATTTTAAAAAGCATACAATTTAATCATTCATTTCCCTTAGTGGGTATACATATGACTTTCCGTGAAAAAAAAACAACTGGTAGTCGGTGGGTTAACATTACATATGGCTGATATTGATACATGTATTAAAAGGTTTGAATCAAATGTTTTTGATTACTCAGATAAGGCAAGTAATTAATAATAATAATAATAATAATAAAATAATAATAATTTTAAAGGTAGCCCATATATAACATTTTACAACTTCTAAGTGATATATTGGCTACAATCTAAAAAAAAACAACTAAATACTTTCAAAAGGACCACTTTAATTTAAATTAAATGGGAAAAATGGATTTATTCATATAGAAATTAGATTTAGGAGACTTCTTGAAAATCAACAGAAGGAGAATGTATATACTCATAGTCATACAGCAATGCATTTGTTTTCTGAACAAAACAAAAATAATTAAAGAGGGGAAAATAAATTCCTTTCTTCTTCAACTTCATCATATCAAACAGAAATTAGAGCCAATATTTATCTGAATATGAATGCATTATTGTATAGAAATGAGAGTAGTTCTTTTCATAAATCGATGGCATTATTTCAGTCAATCAAAAACAAACTTCAGTCTTTAGCCTGAAGTAATTTAAACCATCAAATAAGTGGATAACAACATAAAGCAAACATAGGATCTAGACAGCTTAACTGTGAGGCCTGCTGTTGCAACTGAAATCTCCTTTTTCACCAGGTCTTGTTGATACAGAATTTAAAGGGAAATAAATTGCTATAAATAACTATCCTATTACTGCAAGCTATCACGCAACAATATACTTGCGAATATCAGTGTGGTGGGCAAAGTTGTGTGTGCAAGTGATTAAGGCTAAAGATTGAATGACTGTGTGATTTTGTGCTAGGCTTAATGTGTTTTAGTAGATGTCTCCTAAAATAAACTCCTTCATAATCATTTGCATAGAGCATATTTTTTATATTTTTACTCAGTGAAGACATGAGAAGTGTAAAGATGGGTTGAGAAAAGGCAACTGCGATCAGAAACATTGCATTACGTTCTAATTATAATTACAGTATTCCATTCTTCTGTTATTATTGCACTATTTCATGATATTAGAAGGAAATATGAAGGGACAAACTCGGGCATTTGCACTTAATAGGTAAATTTCTCATTTTATTTAGATTTTGTTAAACATGATAGTTCACTGTACTATGAATTGATCAAAGCTCAGCAAACTAAAATTTCTGCCCCTAATAAAAAAAACAAACTAAGAAACATCCTCTGCTCTTATACCAGTGTTAATAACGGAAAAAATAGTTAAAAGGCATGAAATTTCCTGAGCACCGAAATTTCAGCATAGAACTACCATAATTTAAACTCTGTATTTATTTTTGAATTTCACATCAATTTTCTTGAATGTAACAATAACAGCTTAAGACTGAGATCATTCTTTTTTGATTAAGTAATGATCGAGAGAGATGTTATAAATTAGACATTTTAAGCTTGGTGACAGCATAGAATTCTATGTATTTCAGGAAGGAAATGAAAGAGTAATACAGTAGTTACAGAGTGAAGTGAGAAAGAAATTGGTTTTGCTTTTCACACAAGGGAGATAAAAGCAGATAACCATTAGCTTGAGAACTGGATTCAGATTAGAATATGCTTACCAAGTATTGAGCACTGGTATTGAGTATGACATAAGTAGAAGATAACAAAGAGTGAATTTACTGTGATAATGATACCTATATAGGTCAATTTTGTTGTACAGTTTCCGAATGAAAGTTTTCAGAACAATTTGTGAACATTGTTCAGTAAAGTGTAGTGCGCAACCACATTTGCAGCCTAAAATTTCAAGGGGGGGGGAAAAAAGAAGAAGAAGAAATCCGCTGACTTGCAGATGATTATCTGCACTGTTTGACTTCAAAAAGACAACCACTTATCTTGTGATGGCTATGCGTCAAGTTAATCACTGCTTGCTTTCTGTTTAAAGGTTAACTTGCAAAACATTATATTTTCTTAATTTACTTAGGTTTAGCCAGGTTTAGCCACAGCATAAATATTACAATGTTCATCCAACTTCAAGGTAATATAAGATTAAGAGCTGTTGTTACAACAGGCTTAACCTTGTGATGACAATTTTGTTCTTTATGTCTTTCAACATTTATCTCATCACTTAGTCAACAGGCACTGGACTAAAAAGAATTAATAAATAAAAGTGGTCTATAAAGAATGAATAGGATTCGTGTAATACCACACGTAAAAAAAAAAATGTCATTACCGTACTGCATCAATCCTTCCATCATCACAACAAGTCAACAAGCATAAAACAAAAGCGAAAACATTCCGTCCAATAAAAATCCAGGGCAGGACAAATTGGCTAGCAGAATCATAAGTTTGTGAAAGACTATCAGGTTACAACAGGACCTTAAATTTTCAATATTTTCCAGTACTGTTTTTATCTCGTAATGCTGATTCCTTCAGTCCTTACAAAGAGTGGCACCTTTAAACTCCTTGTATAAAGACATAAATCATCGCTTAAACATCTGTGGCATGTCTAAGTAAGGAGAGTCAATCTGAATAACAAAGGAGTTAAAACAGATTATGCTGTGTGAAAAATCTACCAGATTAAGTAAGAGTTGGCCAGAGCACTCTATTTGCACAGCATGCTTTTAGGTACCGGTATATCAAATGCATACTTCAGTTTTTATTTATGATGCATTTTCACCATACTGTAGCCCACATTTGGATGTACTTTGTTCAAATACTTGTTGAATCGAAAGAGAAATCCAAAGAAGTTTATGCGTGCATTTTTGCCCAGTGGAAAGTTTTAATACACAGATTAAAGAAGATTCAGTTCTTTAGAGCTAACTGTAGAGATCTTATGGTATTTTCCTCTATTTGTGGAACATCACCAAAGTCCTGCAGTTGGGGTGGCTCCTTTGGCAAAGTTTCTCTCAATCTCAGTTCTGAAAAATGAATCTTCCAGTTTTGTTGATGAACAGGATCCTGCACTAATCCAAAGCTCTGCTCAAATACGCCACAAAGCGAGGAAACTCTGTGTACTGTCCCACAAACAAGAATCAGCCTCAGGCCATGAGGATCAGATTTTGACCTTATGCCATCTCCTAGGTAATTGGGTATCAGTTTCAGGTTATAGGACAGCTCTAAAAAATGATTTGCCACCCTATCACAGCCAATCAATGTTTCTTCTTTCTGTAATCCAAGAGATATCTGAAATGTCCTAAGCTCTACTCCTGGCAAAAAGTTGGACGGCCCGAATCCCATAGACACCGGATCATGATGATTTATTGTATCGTAAAACCAATGGGTAAACTTCTCACCAAACTGGCGGTCTAAATCTTGCACAGGGTTTGAATTGTTTACAGTTATGTTGAGATTGTAGTTATTGACAATAGTCGTGTTTCCTCCACTACACTGTGGTGCTTGGACCTCAGAGTGAAGGGAGACAGTTGGATGGGAAGCCTGTGGATAAAAATGCCAATGATTAATTCACTCAGTAGGTTTGATACAGGAAGAGTAAGAAGGTAGATCTAGGCCTGGGTCTGCGAGTGAAGATATGAGCGGAGCAGAGTTGGTCAGAACACAGCTGTACCCAACCACAAGGAGGGGTGGCAAGGGGAAAGCTATTGGAAGGGGGAGGGAGCAAGAAAAAGAAGCAAGGATAGGGGGGAATAGAATAAGGTGGATGGAGTAGCAGAATGGACTGACAATTTAGATGGTTTTCCTGGAGACAGCCCCTCTACTTTAACTGACACACCAGGCCTTCATGTGGCTGATGAGATTGTCAGTTTTATTTTATATCTGAACTGGACAACCTGAGAACGTTTGACATTCATGATACTATTGCTAAAGAGTAAATTGCCAAAAGACAACCTATACTTGAAGATAGATCTACTTTTTTTTTTTTTTACAAGTTAAATATTTGATCTATAATTCTAACTATATTCTACCGTCTTAAAAAGTCCTTATTGTTTTTTCAATAAATTTAAGTGAAGTATTTGCTCAAAAAAGCTTTCTAAAAATCTTCTCATTAAGAAAAAGATACCACTGGTCACCAGATCAAAACACATATTCTATGTCAGTGAAAAAGTAAGGCATATATTCTTTTTCTGCACTGCCTATTCTAGCACATGTGCAAATCTGAAGGTTGTATTGCAATATTAAAAGGGTGAAATAATTATTTGCAAAAATGTAAAAATACCCATAAAATATCCAGACACAAAAGAGGAAGCAAAATAACCATACACATTCATCTCCAATGTAAATGGTAATGGTTCAAACCTCGTTATGGGTGGCACGGGAAGATGATGAGGACCAGTAGTTTACAATCATATCAATGACTTCACTTCTGGAAAGTTTTGGATTCATCGGCAAACTCTCCTTGTACGCATATTGAATAAGTATGGCTTTCGAACATACTCTTCTGTGAAGAAAATCCTGTCCAGATTCAGAAAAAGCCAAGATTGCATCTTCACGCTCTGTAATGAGGAGGGAAAGAAAACCCCAGACGAAACTGTTTTAGGCATTTAATTTATTTGGCAGTTACAGTAGAGCATTTAATAGGAGAGTGAGAAAAGGAGAGTGAAAAAAAGTAAAGGAATATAAAAAGCGTTTAAACTCCTGAAATTATCTTTCTCCAGCCTACCCTATATATGACATTTTCAGTTTCCTTATGTGAGTGATGAATTTCTATTCTTTAGAGCCTCTTTTATATCTTCCTCCCACCTTCTATAGGGTCTGACTTTCGGTCTTCTGCCTTGAGTTTTAACATTGTATACAGATATAGCTATTTTCTCATCATTCATTCTGTTGACATGTTTGATCCATCTAAGCTGATTTATTTCTATTTTAGTTTTTATGTCATTCACTTCAGTTTGGTCTCTTGTTAAATGTACTTCTGATTCTGTCTCTTTTATTTTTTCCTACCCCTCTTCTTACACATTTCTTTACAGGTGCTTGTACTCTGCTGTATTCCTTACTGTCTAAGGTCCAAGTTCCATTGCCATAAAGGGGAATAGGACAGAAAACTCTGTTGTACACTGCCATTTTGGTTTTTAATGACAATCTTTTTTTCCCCACGAAAGCCTTAATCCTAAAGTGATACTTTGACTTCATGGGGAAAACATTATTTAAGATTTAGAACCAAGGTGTAAATTTACCTTTTTTACTTGTGATGGCAATTTGGCCTTTTGTCAATGTTAAAGCCAAAGAATCAACATCCGCATCCGTTAACAAGGCCAGGATGGACTTAATTCCTGCTTGTTCTCCCTTTGATAACATCCTGATAAAAAGCATCAAGACAAAAGTTTTTAGAACAAAACAAACATCTAGATCATCAAAACCTAATTTTAACTTTAATTATAATGTCTCAACACAAATGAGGAGGTGAATGTGTCATGTCTTATAGAATTAATATGCAGGTCTATAGCAAACTGGATTGCTTGTTACATCATGGCAAAAAAGTATCAAACGAAGGAGCTAGAAAACATATATATATATATAAGGAAATGAAAACAACACTGTTAAAGAAATCAAAAAGCAATAGCTAAGTAACTTCAGCTACATTAAACATCACAACAGTCTAGAAATAATAATTATTGAGGGGGAAAAGTAATGGGGAAAAGAAAAAGGGGATGATCTGGCAGATATATTGGAAGGATGACATAGAACTGTTAGGATGCTTTGACAGATGTAAAAGATTGTCAATTTTTACATCTGGGGAACCCAACAAATAATTAACAGGCTGACAGCTAGGAACACGAGACACACATACTAAGATTATTGTAACGTAGTGGCTCGCTCTAAAATCCATCAAAGTCAAGCGACTAGTTTGGTCACTCCCCTAGGAGGGCCTAAG
>JBBPCV010038862.1:0-10000 GCA_037974505.1 Plocamopherus tilesii
TAAAATTTAACAACAGAAACACATACAAAAAGAAGATTCTCCCCCCAAAAAAGAAAAGAAAACAAAACAAAACAACAACTAATGTTTCAAATAAAAACAAAACAAGCATCAAAGTTCAAAATAAATACAAAACAAAAACAAAACGATTAAAAAACAAAAAAAAACCAAAAACACAAGACGATTTTCCATCATCTCATTTAAAGTATTTAAATGGACTTTTACAAGTGATTTGGTTAAAATTCTTTAAAAATTTTCTAATATTTCATTTGCTCAAAAAACACTTCACTCACCCTTCATCATACCAGATGATGTCAGTAGACGCAATAGAGAAAATGACGGAGTTGGTCTCATTTGCAATGGCCTTCGCCAGGTAGCTCATATTAACATCGGGCTAGAAAAAAGGACAACAAATAAGACATGAAGTTGAAAACAAATTCACTTTCTAAAACTGTTGGAAAAATACCATGTTTTCACTACTGTCAGCAACAATTTTGTTCATTAGTGACTTAAAATTCTTTTAAATAAAATCTGAAAAATAAACAGGTTCAAAAAGTTTTCGTCCAGCATCTAAAAGAATCTCAAATTATAAGCCATTGTTATCATCATCATCATCATTATGTGCTGTCTTTGCTGTGATGATTGGTGGACTAATCCCACCCTTCATCTTCCTATTTCCAAGATGTAATTACAATTTACCATTAAGATATTTTAATCAGTTAATGAACATTGCCTTTGCATTATGTTATAACACATAATGTCTATCCATGTAAACTTATAGGTTATGTTCATGTTTGTAGGCTTACCTAGTACTAAATTATAGTTTCTCTGTTGAGAGTTAATGCACTTCAATCTTATCTTATCATCTGACAGCCTTGGCATTGTTAACCTACTGATAATAATCATTTGGGAAATAACAATTTACACTAATTATGGATAAACAACACATTTCTTTTATTATTAAAAAAGAATTTGAAAAAAAAAACATTGGGCAGAAGCCATAAGATTTTTAGGAATTTGAGTCATTTCAGAGCAAGCGGGTGATAAAAAGAGAAAACCCAAAAAACTAAAATAAAACCACAAACAAAACCCAAAACAAAACAAAATCTGATTAAAACTGTCAAACGCATATAGAATAAAGCAGTATCAAGAAGGCTACTTACCCCGAACAAGAGAAATTTCCTTAGGGGCTTTCTATGGCCTGCCGGAGGTAATTAAAAAGAAGGCGAAATCACTACTAATCAGGGTCACTAATCATTTGCAGAAGGTATTGAGAGGATAATCTTTCATTTTCTTATTTTCATTTCTTTTTTATCTTTTTCATCCTTTTGTTACTTGCAGTCTAGTCATATTTTGAGATAGGAAAAAGCCACCTAATCGGTGTGTCAGATTCAATTTTTAATTTCTGTTAAAAATAGGAACTAATGCGATATTGGATGAAAACAATTCATCCAATCATTTTCAGTGCTGTTGGAGAAGCAACAAGAATGTAGAAGCTGAAGAGAATAGGAGATGTAGATTTACAAAATGCTACAGCAAAAAAACAACAAAATAAAATACAAATTACTTAAAAAAAAAAAAAATCAATAAAATGAAAAGAAAGACAAGCACAATTGACATTGCTTAAGTCGAGATTCAGGGGACATCAGAAAAAGATTGACCTATATGAGAGTCCATTGTCGAGTGTGGAATTGTGTAAATATTACAAATGTATAAATCTGCTCTCTTGATAGTAATACATTGTTTACATCCTTTATGTACAGAGCAACACAGAACAAGAACAATAAAAAATCGAATCCATTTAAAAAAAAAAAGAAAAAAGAAATGTCAACAAAGTCCTAAAAGCCACTCACCATTATGCCATAGATTCCATCATCTTCCTCCCATGGAGGGATACGAGGTTGGTCATCTGTTACAAAGAAAAGAAAAAGAATTGTATGGGTGTATGTGTATGTGAGATAAGCTATAGAAAGAAAAAGAAACAACTAAAGTTAGTTGGAGGTTAACTCTATTTCAAACATGAGAGGAAACTTAATGCTAGTTTTATACAACAATTTTCAAAATATAAACACATATTAAAATCTAAAAAATCTAAAAAGTGCAATTCCAAGCCAAAACCAAAAGCCAAAAATGGTTATATTTATCTTATCCTGTAGTAGCACAACAAAAACTGATATAAGTTAAGTAATATGAATAGATTTATAACAAGTCTGACAAAGTAGCTTTCATAAAAGTTGAAAAGAAATTGGAGAAAAAGGCCCTAACAATTCACTGTCTAGCATTCATCTCATCTATAATAAATCTTCTGTTATTGGATGATACAGATGAAAATGTTCTCTAAAAGATGGGACAAAAAATAATTAAAGGCAGACAATAATTTCAAAGGAAGAAGCAACAAGAAAAAGAGCCAAAATATTGTTATCATACATGTTTATCATAACGTATAATTATAGATGGGTTTTTTAATTCTTCGAGCACATTTTTAAAAAGCAAAAACAAAAAACAACACTGAAAAAAAAAAACAGCAAAAAAATCCAACAAAATCCGACCCTTCCCCCCCCCCCCCCACCCCTTTATCCCACCCCCAAACCAAAAGAAAATCCAACAAAGACAACCCCAAAACAAAATGAAAACTGACTTCCTTGAAAGTAATCGAATGAACACATGTCCATATTATATGTTACATGTATACCTCATTTCATTATCCTATGCATGTGTCATGTCACTCTCAGAATCACTCTTTCTATCTTTGTTTCTATGTTTACATTGTGAAAGTAAGATTCTATAAGGACAACATGTGATCATATTTTTTATCGAGGTCAGTTTTTGTTGCTGCTTTTTTGTTGTTGGTACATTTTTTATTTTGTTTTGTTTTGTTTTCATTGGGTTTTTTTAGTTTTTGTTTTTGGTTGTTTGTTGTTTTTCATTTTGTTTTGTTTTGTTTTTGTTTGTTTTTTGTCATTGACATGTTGAAAATGATTTATGGAGAAAAGGATCCTCAGCCTAAATTACTATTTCACAGTTCCAAACAAGAGCATTATACACTCAATATATCTAAAAATACATAGCTATTACATTTACACTAAAGTCTTCTCATAGATCTATTTATTATGATATGCCATGTATACACTGTTTACAGCCAGAAATATGGACATGTCCAATATATTTCACGTGCTAGTCCTTATCTTTGTTGTGAGACAGGTGAGGCCAGAGCAAAGAAAAAAATTAGACATAAGGCTGTTTAAATGTGACAAAGGGGCTTATGAGTCTTTTACTATTTTGCTATTGATCACATTTGTCCACACATTAAAATTTATAAAGATAAGATAAGTCCTTTGTGAAGCATAAGATGACAGTGCAGATGGCAAAAACAGCATAGCTTACATCTGGTGAAACTACCACTCAAAAGGTCAAATATTTTATGGTAGGCAGTTAAAATATGGGTGAAAATTATGCATAACAGAAAAAGTTATATAAAAGCACAAGATAGATAATACATATTAATAAAATGTTATTTTTTTTAAAATAACTTTAATTCTAAATATTCAATTCAAGCACAATGACTAGTAAAGTGCAAAAGTCTTTAATCCATTTATTTCTTAATCTAAAAACATAAAATAGGTTATAAGGAAATGAAAATGTGCCAGCAATTGGAGAGACAAAATATACATGACTTACAAACAAGAAGTAAAACCCTATATGATTGGGTTCTTTAAGTAAACATAAATAAAGCACATGTAAGAATAAGATATGAATCAAAAATATGTATCCACACCCCTAAATTAGGTTGTTATATTACAGTAGACTCTCTATCTAGAAGTTATTGTAATAAGAAACAGTTCCTATCTAGTTGATATAGCTGAACTGCAAGAAAAGAGTTTGGAAGAGTCAAAAAGTGAATGCTGATGGAAGCGGAGCACAGATGCTGAATGTAATAAATGTGAGCAGGCTCATGATGAGCTGAGTATTATACCTGTGTTTTCAGATTTTTCCCGCAAGTGAGGATTAACATATTTCTCTGCGGATAATACATGATGACTAGTCAAGGAAAATCTTGAACTGATAAATCCATTTAAATTAATTATCTAACACGAATGCTTATGCAATAGAACATTGTTAAACCAAAATTCTAGGGATTGAGGTTTGTATTGTGATTCAAACATGTTTTTATTTTGCGTCCGAATAAACAGTATAAAATAGTCAAGGAGAATTGGTAGACACTCTGCCTGCAGACTGAGTGTTCCTAGACAAAAATCCTGGACATGTCAACTATCATGCTGCTGAGTTCTTGGCAAAAAGGCTTGTTGCACATATTGGCATGTTATTATCTCACCCCACTTAGTAGGTGTGAAATGAGTATCAAACTATGTGTGGTGAAAAATCTCCCCCTTACACAAGCTCATGCACTTGTGTAAAGTGGTCACTATTACTATTTTATATTTTGGATGTGAAAGAATTTTCGGCAAAGCTTTTTAAAGCAAGTTGGGCCTAATTTAGTGAATATGTCCTATTTAAAAAATATACATTTACAATTTTTTTTAAATGAAGAAAGAAAAAGAAAACTAAATAAAAAAAAAAAGAGCAGTTCAATTTCAATTTATCAGAAAAGATGACATGAGCTACAGACGGCTAAACTGAAAGCCTAGCAGGATCACTATCAAAGACAAATTCACGTACTGTCATCATCAGTATCATCATCATCATCATCATCATCATCGTCGTCATCATCATCATTGTCATCATCATCTGAGTTCTTCCTCTTTTTAGAACGAGGTGTTTTCTTGGCTGGAGTAGGTATTTTGTAGAATTTTTCAACCCAGCCTCTTTTTCGTAGGCTATGTCGAATTGTAGCATATCCACCCTGAATGGTGAAAACTTTCCTGTACTGTTTACAAGAGAGACGAAGGAAATATCCCAATTATCAAAGGTGAAAAGAAATACATTAAAAATAGAAAGAAGAGTACAAGAATTCTTCATGGTAATGAAGACACTTTTGAGTGAAACAATAACTTTTTTTCCACTTTGAATAATAAATAACCATAAAAACATTTTTCCTTAATTAGCATTTCTCTGTATTACATTTTAAAGAGGGGGATAAATTAAATTGTGATTGTAAAAAAAAACAACAACCCAAAACTTTCAATACAAATAATGCATTGCAACATTTAACTTGCTTAATTTTGACGTAATCAGTAATCTTCTGCTCTATTCACATTTATATGATTCTATTTATTTCAATCATTTCCTTTGTTTAATATATATATAACTAAATTGATTGCCTTATTTTCATCTAGTGTTACAGTCTAGCCAGTAGGCACTTGGGCCTGAAACCATGAGGTTCCAAATTCAAATCCCACGGGTGGTTGTGATGATGAATTTGTGCAAAAAGCTCTCTGCACAGATTTTCTCATCCTACTCGAGCGTTAAATCAGTACCCAGTACCTGGCAGTGGAAGGTCTTGTTAGTATGATAGAATGATGTGCCTGTAAAATGCCTGCTACAATATTTGCTCCTTTGGGAGTTTCTGGATAGAAAAGTCCTGTAAGGGAACTTGCTCCTTTGGGAGTTTCTGGATAGAAAAGTCCTGTAAGGGAACTTCTTTCAAAGTGCATAGAGGATGACTGAGGGGAAATGTACTATATTTATAAGAGCTTTAGTTGTTTTTTCATTATTGTCAGTTTGGCATTTCTTGTTGTCTGCTAAGGTCTAAAAACCTAATAATCACCATTTTCTTTTGTCTTATGATGGAGACTTTAAACATTTTGTTTTTTACTTCCTTGCTCTATTTTTGTGGCTGTCATTGTAAAGGAGACATGAAGTTGTAAACATTAAATGTTCTAAAAGGCGATATTGGTGATAAGGGAAGTAATTCTGAAAACATGTCTCCCACACTTATTTCTTTAAAATATTCATAATTCCTTATCAATACCTTTGATGTTTAAAATCAGGATTGAGATCCAATCCACACATTTAATCATACAGTATCTTGCATCAGGCTAATCCCTTTAAGAGATGCTTGTGAAAAGCAATCAACATGGTAAAATGTCTAACCTTGATAGCTTTTTCCACAATTTCCTTTGCATTTCTGAGACGCTCCCCTTCGTTCATCAATGACAGTTTTTGTGGTGAGATTTTAGGGCGTCCC
Source organism: Plocamopherus tilesii (assembly GCA_037974505.1). NCBI lineage: Eukaryota > Metazoa > Mollusca > Gastropoda > Nudibranchia > Polyceridae > Plocamopherus > Plocamopherus tilesii. The sequence continues at coordinate 6,143 of JBBPCV010038862.1, forward strand.
AATGTGGGCATAGTTTTACTCCGTGATGAAGCAAATGATTCGGCAATATCGTTTTCTGGGGAAAGATTGAACACATGATAACTGAATATATAATAATATAATATTATTTAATAATAATGTAATAAGTTATCCTTTGTTTGAAGTGGAAACAAATGGATTTTTGAGCATTAATGCTGAAATTTTCTGTAGCAGGGTTTTTTTATGCTAGTTTGTTTGTTTGAAGTTGTTTTTTCAGTCTAACTTGGGTGGGTTGGGAGAATCTGAGGTTGTTTTTATGTGTGGGTGAAATCTGATGAGAGATATGAAATGTTAAAAAGCACATTTTTAATAAATATTAGGCTGTACTTTCATTTTTATGCTTAATGTCTATGGACAATCACCATTATTGATTATGCAAAATTATGAGAATATTTTTTCAAAAGTTTTTAAATATTTATGTAAACATTGATACAAAAAATGATAATATTTTTGCTTTTAATTGCAATGTCAATTCACCTTTGTCATCCATATCTGCTGCATCAGGCAAGACTTTTGTTCTACCAAACCCAGGGAGTTTGTTATGGCGATATAGGAGCTCTGGATTGTTTTGAGCCAACGGTCCTGAATAAAACAATCATCATTTCTAAAACACTTCTTGCTAGTTCATCTTGTTTTCAAACATGAATAAAAACAATTTGTACCAATAACTTAGAAAAGTATTCAAATAATCCCATAATTTACAAAAAATGTTACAGTTACAACCAAATACTGTAGAGAGCAAGAGAATTATTGCCAAGATTAAAAAGTCAGAAATTTCAAGATTAAGAAGGTTAAAAGTAAATTTGCTTTGAATTCTTCGAAGGAGCACAACCATATACAGTCTTTGAATTTGAAAGCACTTAGAAAGATGGTATGTGGAAGTATAACAGAACCAGTTTCATCCAAAATAATCTCAAGCAAAGCATAGAGGAAATCAATTTGTCATAATCTTCAAAATATATTTAGCATGGAGATATTAAGCACATAAGAGTCTCACCATTGAGTAATCTTTCCAGGCCAGCAGACACATGGGTCTTGGTGCGTTGAAAACCTAAGTTGTTGGCGGGACTCATGTCGGAGTCGGTGTTCTCAATATCTGGTTCTGATGCTGGCCTTAGGATATCCTCCGCATCCTGTTTTGGATTAAGTCATTTGTTCAATTCAAGCAACAACCCGTCTTTACTTGCAAATTCAAATAACTGCATAGAAATTGAAACATTCTTTCATTATCTGATGATTTGAGGATTTACGTCCTTTACAATAACAACTCAAAATTACTATTGAATAAATGAGCAAATTGTCTCTTGCTCAATCACATCATTAATTATCCAACTGACTAACTGATTCAGTAAATTTTCCTTGACCATTTGACTGAAATGGATAATTTAACAATGATCTTCAGGTACCAACATACAGGAGTAATAAAGAAGAACATTGAAAGACAGGCTCTCTACACAGTTTTTAGAGATCAAATTGCCTCATTACCTCTTTCCTACTTTCCCTCTTTGATGGAAAATGTCCAGAGAATCTAATGTGCTGACTTGATCTCTCTAACTGTAAACATAAAAACAAGAGGCAAATATGATCTCTATTACTATAAACATGAAAGTAAAATTATTATCTCAATTATTGCTACTCTTTAATATCATCTCCTTCTCCGCTAAATAATAAAACAAAAACAAAAACCAAAAAATTCATATTGTCATTCTCTTTCCTTTTTTCAACAATTAGAATATCACCCTCAAAAAGTTTCATTTATTTCATATGAATGACCAAGACAACAATGAAAATGGAAACAAAAATAAAAACATAAAAAAAAAAATAAACATAGAACAATAAAAGCAGTAACAGCATGTTTCTTAAAAAACAAATTTCTATACAAAGTATTGACATGTGTATCTATAAATAGGAAAATGAAATACCTCAGACAAAAAATTTTAGAAATTAAGGCCATCATTCCCTTCATTTGAAGGTATTATAGCCATGGTGACAGCAAATTTTTCACTTTTATCAAAATGAAACACATTCTCCTAAATCCATCCTGACATGGTAAAAACAGAATGGTAATTTATCCTTTAAGACTGGAGAGCTAATTAATGTCATTTTTTCGAAACCCAATTTTGGATATACACTGGAATCTCAGGGTAATGTATCCAGGACGTAATGAATATATACTATACTATAGAGAATGTTTTTCTAGGTCTCAAGCCTCCTGGAAAGTTTTCTTTGCAAATTACTTGGTCCATACTGCACTCTGTTTATGTTATTCGTGGGGAATAGGGAGGGCCAATGCTGGTTTGTTAAAACACAGATTGAAAGACACTTTCTTGAAATTGCAGCTGCGGCATACGTTGGCTTCAACATATTAATTTTAAGGTCTGAGGAGTATATGTTATACCGAGATTCTACTGTATATCTCATTTTCCCTGAACATAATCCTTTATAATATACATGTAATATTAATTTTAGACATTATACAACCAGTTAGTTTTTTAGTTCCTTATCATGTAAATGGTTTGTATAAGACCAATTCATAGTTTCTTATCACAACCAATTACATGAGTTTAAACAGAGGAATAATAAAATAATTTAAACAGATACATGCACTGTGCAGATAAAATACATATGTATAATTGTAACACAAGGAAAAATACATTCAAAGCAAATTGAATACCACTTATAGAATGAAGACAAATACTTGTAAAATAAAAAATGGTATTCCAACTGAACAGCACAGCTTCATAAGATCTTGTGGGTCACAATGTGAGTGGTACCCATCAAATTATCAAAAATTCCATTTTGATGATGGTAGGAAGGATGAAACGAATTCAGGCAGATGATAAATTTGTATAGCCTTGTCTCCCTAAGGAAAGTACTCCTTGCTCAAAAATATAAACATGTATCTTCTTATAGTTCTTGTGTCTCTAGGAAAGCTTTGCATATTAGATCTTAATCCCTACAAAATAATTTGCACTCTTTTCTATTTTACTTAATTATATTATGACATTAGATACTTTAAAAAATGCCACCAGGAAAGCTTTACACATCAGATTTTGATTCCCTGGACTTTATTTGTACTCATTTCTTTTTTACTTAATTTTTATTATTACATTAGATACCTTAATTCAATAATATCTTCATTGTTATTTTTGTCTTTACTTGTTTGTCTGATGAAGGATTTAATCTGAACATCCACTTTTTTGGGATATGTTTCTCCAACATTGTGGTCCTTCAACTTTAGTTCTGCACTGCTATTAGTAAGCTATTACACAACCAACATGCACTACACATGGTACATAAAATGTCAGATTTTCTGGGGGTGGGGTATGATTGGCGGCAATGTCAGTAGGGGCTTAAAGGAGGGGAAACAATAAACATGTAATATATATATTCTCTTGAAGCAAAATATAGTATGTGGATTCAGCAGATTGGTTTTGTGGGAATTAGAATTAAGAAGGGGTGGGGGCGGGTGGTGGAATATATTACACAAAATAATCTAAAGACTACTATAGCTCTATGTTAGACAAAATGGTCTCTAAATTGTTTTGAGTAGCAATAAATATACCATGCAAAATAATTTAAGGACCACTTTGTACATCAAAGAACATTTATTATAATTATAATGATCATTACCTTCTTTTGGGTAATGTTGTATATCTTAGAAAATTATATGATGTGTTCATCCTTAGCCATAAATAATAATATGAGGGGAAGAAAAGGCCAGAAGCAAGGTACAGTCAAAAACCCTAAATAAAGATTATCCATTGCCTATATTATTACAGTATTATATAACAGAGGGTTTAACACTTATTAACAGGAATTTATGGGTAAGCCCGGAAA
>JBBPCV010039972.1:0-14550 GCA_037974505.1 Plocamopherus tilesii
TTCGGTTTCGTCAAAATAGCGGGCACTTAGGCGAAACGGGCATTCAGCCGGAGGGCACTCTCGCGGAAACTACTGTAGTAGTGGTAGTAGTAGTAGTAGTAGTAGAAGCAGTCGTATTAGTAGTAGCTGTAGTAGTGGCGGTGGTGGTAGTGGTGGTGGTGGTGGTCGTGGTGAATATGGTGTTGATGGCGGTTGTGTAGTAAAAGAGGGAGAAGGATGGAGATGGAGGCAAATAAGACGTGGTACCGGTAATGAAAAAGAGGATGAAAAGGAGACCATTGATGCCGATAGCGATTCCATCCGTTTCATTTGAATGCCTGGACGGTTATTTTTTGTGCCTCCGGCCTCCGAAGTAGCAAAGCCGGATGTTTTTTATGTAATCAGAACGGGCAATAAACTGCAAACAAATCCATGGCGATTGAAAGATGCTTATTCATCATTTTAGCTCCTTCGCAAAATCAAATTGAATCTTAAAGTTAAACGTAATGTTGTCATTGAAAAAAACCCAAACCCAAACACTCAAACATCTTTACAAAGTAGGTTATGAGGGATTTTACGGCTTTGCGACTCTAGGTTACAGAACTCAACTAGGCTGTACAGGAAAACAACTTCCGTAATCTGTTGCCTCGACTCAATGCTTGACAGAATCTAGACGGCAGTCTCATTCGCGCTCGTCACCACCACCCACTTCCCTCCCCGCCCGTCCGTGTCGTGCGTAGCCTATTGCCAAACAAAACCTAGGCAGCCAAGAAGGAACATGAGGAAATTTCTTGCGCATGCGCAGAGTATTGTCCTTTCTTCGATGGCGGCGTCCACAATGCTCGAAAGCTCTGAAACGTGAGCCTTTTGGTCTAATCTTGAATTGGTGGAAGCTTTATGACCCAAAGAAAGTAAGTTTTGGGATTATGGACAACCCTCAATCGATCTAATAACATCTGAGAGCCATGTGCCTTCGCATTATTGTAAAATTTCTCCTCGTAACATGGCACCTGAAGAGTCCTATTTTGGCGTTTGGAAAATCACTCGATTGACTCAGTGTTCAGTGTTCTCTCTCATGTTGAAGTATCAAGAATTCAGTGTCGATCAGGCATCTGACATCTAACGCTTTGTTGTCTAGGCCTGTTGATTGGCACTGACTTCAAGCTTTCGAGATTTCCTGCACTGATTTTGTCATAAGACATTCTGATGGATCTGTTCTCATTTTTTATTCAACCATTTGTATTGTTTTGTTTTTGTTTTTGAATAGTTTGCCGTAACCGTTATCCGGTAATCAATCAATCACCTTTTTTTATGGTCCTGATCCAGATTCTTCTTGATCATCAAGGATTAGATCTGTAAATTTCTTTATCCATTTCTCTTATTCTGATAATTCTTTATCTTACAGATATGCATACAACATGGATCTAGATATCTAGATCTATCTTGATTAAAATAAGATTTTCTATATTTAGTTCTAGATCTGGAATCAAGAATGAATTTTAGTGTATAATGGCATAATATGAATGAAGAAAAGGAATTTCATTCACCTGTTAGCTTTATTAATATTAGATCTAGAGCTAGATTTTTTAAATATTCAGTGTAGGCCAAGGGGATACTGTGTAAATGTACAGTCGGCACAGCCCAGATTGATGATCAGGGGATATTGGCAATTGGAAAAATTGATTTTATTGATTTGTTCCCAGTTCAGTATCATACCTTTCACCACAATTTAATGAGGTGTTCACATTTCTGTGTACTTTGAAACGCTTTCAGTTTAGAGCCATCCTTTTTAATGTAGCTTACTAAATCTGCAATTTTTCAATTTTAAGAGGTTAGATATAAGATGTCAATTGATACCTTAATCAATCTGCTCAATTGATAAAATTTATAGCAGTTAAGTTTGTATTTAATTTGTCTTGAATTTTATTGAATGTAGATCTATGCCAAGAGATACATTTTTGGGGTTATATCACATGAATAATACTAGATATAGATGTGAATGGTTTATTTTGAGAAATTTCAAAATTAAAATGTTTCCCTTCTATATTCATGGAGTTATTGCACACACATGATTAAAGAACATATATATTTTAAGGCAGGCACTATTCGTACCCATCTACAAATAGTCCTGTTCTATCCGTACCCATGTGCGAAGTCCCGTGCTATCCATACCCATGTACGAATATTCCTGTACTATCCGTACCCATGTACAGCAGTAGGCCTACATCTAGGCCTACTTCTTATCTAGATTTGAATTCTAACTTTGAAGTCTCCAAATTGAGCAGAGAGAATCCCCATGCTATTTGTACTCAGGGAGTACCATGCTGTCCGTATACATGTACAAGTACTAAGTACAATGTAGTGTAGTTCTGATTTTGCCAGATTGAGATGTTGGTTCAAGATATTTGAATCATTTAGCTTGTTTAATGTTTATATTTTATGCCTTGCTTTGCTTGTTAATGCAGTGTGCACCGGGTATATCGACCTACAGGGTTCCAGAAGATTTATGTCGATACATGTTTAAGTTATTGTCATTGTTATTATTATCATTATTATTATTATTATTATTATTATTATTGTTGTTTTTATTATTATTATTAATATTATTATTATTATTATTAATTTTACATTTATTGTAAGAGTAAGTCGATGTAATGGTGAACAGGCTAATAGAATTAGATTGGGCATGGATTCTAGGCCTGTGACCATGATAGAATTCAAAGCAGGTCAAGGCTAAATGGACTCCAGTTCTGATTTTGGGTCAAGGACTAAGCCTCTAATGAATGTTTTTTAGTGCCCTCTATCTAATCGAGATCTAGATTCTAGTCTAGATCTAGATCCATTATATATATGTATATATATATTTATATATATATATATAAATATAAGAGAGACTGTTTCAGATCCTGTCAGATCTAGAACTTTGGACCATTTTCTGGGCTAGATCTTAGACTAAATTTTTCTTAGAGCACGTGGGGAGACGGAGGACCATAGGAATATCTCTTTACTGAAAAATCTGTTCTAGATCTAGATCTAGCAGCGTGCAGGCTTAGATCTAGATATAACACCAAATTTATTGCCGACGGCCAACATCACAACGTTTGATTGGAACAAAAGAAGACAGGTTTTGGGTATGCTTTCAACACGGAGAGAGGAGTTTGCAATGCAAAGTGCCTGAGAGCTACAGAAATGCTGTTTAAATACGCAATAATCGAGTAGGATAAATAACCCCGGTTACTAAATACGCAGTAATCGAGTAGGGTAAAAGTCGGGCTTCAGTATTTTTTATACGAATAGGAGGGGGTTATTAGTACCGAAGTACGGATAGTCACTCCAATATTTTAAACCAAGTTCAGATCTTTACAAAAGACCTCAGACTGTCTCATTTTAAGTATGCATAGATATTAGACATAGAAAAATTCTAGGGTCTACCCTTCAGTGGCACAACATTGTGATGTTAAATCATGTTTACAAACAGATAGCTCATTAGTAATGTTTTTGTTATTATTTTGTTATTCTGTTAATATATTGGAGCAGCGGTGAGCACAACTCGACAATGAGTTGAGTCAAGCAGCGTTAAACAGGGTCACTGTTCAGATGGGTGTCTGCTGCCAAAAAACACCGTTCATTGGCGTTGTGTCCTGCTGGGGGGGGTGAAATGTCCAAGCGCTTTGAGGTTGAAATCTGCGGGGGAAAGTGCTATATAAATGCCTTCTTTTATATATTATATATTTTATTTAAAAATTTTAAAATTATTATTATTGAGTAGTCTCTGTCTACTGATAACACAGTCTGGATTCCAACACGATTTTCATGAAAAATGGAGTTTTTCCATTATATATTGTATTGACACCCCTGTTAATATGGCGCAGTCTGCAAATACTTTTGATGTTGGACTTCGTTACATTTGTAATATTTTGGATTTCTTTGAAAAAGCAACTTCATTGAAGAATGGCCTACATCATCTCAGTGAAAAATGGTACGACTAGCTTGGCTACAAGTCCATTATGCCATGTGGGTCTAGACGTAATATGTTATAGACTGATACTGATAGACATCATGATGCTCTTGAAACCAAATATGATTGGCAATTGGATCTATGTTCAGCGTTAATGTTGTATTTACAAATGTTCTTATTGAACAGGTCTTGGGACTAATTTGTAACAGTGGGGATAGGAGATCCCCCAGAGTCCTCCTGATGTTCATGATGTGTTGACTATTTGTGCCATTTGAAAATAGTTTGCTTAAGAACATTACAATTTTTTATTTTCCAGAAGGTGTTTTCTTAGGCATACACTCCAAAGTATGAGTCAGGCCACGGAGGTAGTGTTATTGCCAGGCATAAGGGACTTATGGACTTGCCTAGATATAAAACTAGTGTTTTTAAATGGATGATAGCTGAACAATGATGTTTTCATGTTTTTTGTAAGAGGTAACATTTTAATTGCCATGTCTAATTTTCATAAATGTTTTATTTTAATTGTCTCCAGGTTTTGATCTTCCTCGGCTGAATTTCAGCCATTTGTCATGGATAAAGCAAAAGGGTCAGATGATGATATTCATGCAGAACTACCTGCTGACAAAGGTACTGATTTGATGACAAATGGCATAGGAATTGTGAAAGATGGGAGCAACTCACCAGATTGTGAAAAGGATTCTGAATTATGTGGCTCCAAATCTACCTTCAAATCTTCCTCTCCATCTTCATCCAAGGATGATCCAAAATCTGAGGAATGTAGTAAGGAGTCATTAGAATCTGATGTCGGGATGAAGGTCATGCCTGATGACAAATGTAATTCAGCAGCATCAGAAAATGGCTGCTCTGTTAATGAAACAGAAAATGTGAAGCCTGAAAGTTTTGAGGGAAATGAACAAAATGCCAAAGAAGAATCAGAATCTTCCATATCAGAAAAAATCAAGCCTGAAAGTTCAGAGAAAGATGAGCAAGATGATAAAGTAGAATCTCTTAATCTTAAAGAAAAGACTGTGACAGAAGAGGAGCATGTCTCTGATATTGCCATGCATCAAGATGATAAAGCCTCTGAGATAAATGCCAATGAAATTTGTGTATCGAAAGAAAATGATAGCCATGATTCCACCGTTCTACAAGAAGAAACAAATCAGGGCATTTCAAATAGTAAGGCTTCAGAAAAACCTGTAGACACATCTGTTCGAAAAGAGCTATTTCCAAAAGACATAGAGACTTCTATGGACTCAGAAGAAAGTGGAGAAAATAATGCGTCTAATGGAGACAAAACTGATGAAAAATCATGTGATGTTGTGATCTTGAAGTCATCATCTGATATTAAACCAAGCCAAGAAAATGGAGAGAGCAAGAAGGAAGACACTGAATCCAATGATAAAACTGAAACAGGTGACAAGAGTGAGGGATTGGATGACTCTCGAAAGCTGTTGGTTTTTGCTCAAAATGATTTGAAGTCATCAGAGACAGACAAAACAAGTGCATTACCATCACCAGAACATAAAAGTGAAAAAAATAGTTGTGATAAAAATTCCCTGTACATTCAGCCAGTCTTTGAAGATATCACAGAGGATGAAGACTCAGATGAAGAAAATTATGAGAACATTGAATTAGAGTTGGATGATTTGATTGACACTAATGAAGTGTCCACAAATCCTGGGGAAGGTGAGACGGGCAAGGAAGACAATGAGTGTTCACCAAAATCTGACCCTGGGAAGAAAGATGTCAAACAAGTCAAGGAAAGTAGTGAAGTTGAAATAGTTGAGCAGGAACCACATTCATTAGAAAATCCCAATAGTTCATCATCATCTGAGAATCATGATCCTTCCAGCAATGTTCAGAATGGACCTGATAAAAGCCATGATCCTAAACTTCCTGCAAGTGGTGAGCCCAAGAGAAAGAAGTTCACAGCAAGGAAGTCGGGGAAACCTGTCAATCAACTTGAGAGTGCTCCTCTTAAGCGTATCAACATGCATCCCATTAAAAATGTCACAATGAACTTATCAGAGGTCCAAGAAGCATTAGATTTTGATCCATTAAAAACTTATGAAAAGAAGTTGAAGAAAAATGACCACGCCGTGACTGATTATGCCTCAGAATCTGGTCAGGGAAATACGTACAGAGTTGTCAGTGTAACCAAATCAAATCTTAGTCAGAAGAAAAAACGTTTCAGAAAGAACACATACGATTTTCCAGGTTGTAAGAAAAGGAAGAAAGGTAGGTTTTCTGATGATGTTACAAGCTCAGGAGCCTCGTCTGTTGAAAGTATTTCATTATCTGATGGAGATATAGGTGAGCTTGATGCTAAAGAATCAAGCGTGTCCTTCTCTGAATCTAATCCAGCACCTGGCAATCCAGATTCATCCTTGATAAAAAACTCTTGCTCAAATTCAGCCCTTAATTTTCCTTCCTCAATGCTGTCTCCTTCGTCATCACCATCGTCATCCACATCATCAGCATCTAATCGGGCCAGTCATAATCAAGGGAAATGTAGCAGCAAAGGCAGCAACAAGATGAAGTCTGTATTAGAAATGCTCTATGAAAGAAATCGACAAAAGGCAGCACAGGAGGGAATCACGAAAGGACCTACGACTTCGACCACCACAACCACCACCACCACCATTGTAAGTCAGTCATTATGTTGTTTCTGTTTCACTCTCACACGCTATGAGTTGTTTTGTCTTTTTTTTTAAATAATGCAAATAATCTTTACTCAGTTGACATTGTTTTTCCTTTATTCACCGTGGAAGACCATGTGAGAAATGGCAAAAATAGAGCATAAGACTGACATTTCTTTCTATATATACACTAGTACCAGCTGAAGAACCTTCTGAGAATCGTTTGAGATAAATCTTAAACAAGTCTTGTTTGGGAACAACAATCTTAGAATTTTTTTTTTATTATATGAGTCCTTTAAATGAGTTGATCAATCAACTCAATGAAATCACCTCTAGACTCAACGACTTTATGACTCAAGACTCATAAATCATCTCATCAATTTTTAACTCTAGTCTGTTTATTCTAGGTGTCTGTAAAACATTTGTGGTGGAGTGTGTTCACACCTGACCATTCATTTCAATTTGATTGTGCTCAACCATTTATTTTACTGTCATATTTTAGTTCTTCTCTCCCAAAAGTGGATGGATTTCTTGACATGATCAAGTTTGTTCTCAAAATGTAAATGGTTATGCGTTCATTATAAGATATCTGTGAGTTTCTGAAATTGTGTTGGCCAATTTATATAAAAAATGTTGGGAAAAATAATCTTCTTTCCTAGTTTGAAGTATTGAAAAACAAAAACATAGCACTGTGAAAATGTAGGCATTGAGCCTGTGTCCATCCCTAAAGAGGCTCCCACTGTGTCTGTGATGTCAGCATTGTTTTGGTTTTATATTAGTGTTGCTATGTTCTTATTACGGTTTGTAAAGTGTTCCAATGGAATGAAATAATTGTCCTTATGCAATGAAATGGACAGAGGACGTAGCTTTAACTTTAAGATGGAGACTATGTCTGTGGCAATATTGTAATGTACTTGCCAATTTGCAACCCCCCCCTCCTTCCCTCTCTAATTTAGACATAGAAGGATTTTAAGATGTTATTGAACAAATGTGATGTGTCTTTTCCTCACAGCCAACAGTGTGAATAGAGCTATCAGCCATGCAATGCCAGCCCAACCTGCCAAGCAGCTTGTTACAGTAGCTACGCCAAAGCCCACACCAAGATCAAGCAGTGAGTCTTCGTTACTAAAAACGTCATTTACTGTGGTGTAATAATTATTTTGTTTTTTTCCGTTTTGAATCTTTATATCTGTATAATATCATTTTACACAGTTGTTCTTAATGGGCACTCAATGATAAAAGCAAAGGTGAACAGATAAACGCTTAATCTTCAAGAGTCAATATACACTTTCAAATTGACTTTCATATTACTTTTCCTCATACCATTGATGTATCGTGTATCTGACTGTGCCGAAACTCATTTGCTTTATGTGTTTCCAGTTCCCATGACAAGCACACCTCTACCAGGCCCAGCTGAGAGATCGTTGATACCTCCCACCACCTTGGACAGCACTCCCATCGCTAGTCTGCCCGGCAGGAGGCCGTCCAAGGATGGAATGCCTCCGTTCAATGTGGCAGAATCCCAGCCCATGGCACTTCCACAGCAACCGCTTCCCCAGCCTGCCAGAGTAGGATCAGGTCCAGTGGGATTCCCCAGACGCAAACCCGATGCCCATCCTCGTTTTTCTCTCAGCGACGAGGATTCAAGTCCCGCCTCTAGTCCTCCCAAAGCTGCCCCACCCGCCCCTCCTGGAGCCACTGTTTGTAAGTAAACAGTACTGCCTTTTATTTGATTTTATACTATATTTAGAATGAATAATGCTTTCTTGTTTCTTTATTAATAACACACTTGGTTCATATTATGTAATATGAGGTTATTTTATCTTTTATTTAGTCATGGGATTACGGGATTCTCTTACTTTCTTTTCATGCCTACTAATATATAGACAAGGGTAGAAGCCATTATCAAGCTGTATGAAAGGGTTGTACACTTTCGGCAAATTGTATTTATCTGCTATATGAATAGGCCCAATTCCTATATGAAAATTAAAAAGATAAAGACGATGAATTGCTTAATCCCCCTCACCACTCAGTTATATAACATATGCCATAGGCCTGGCTGATAGTTAATGGGGTAATGATGAGTTGCTATTTATTGGGATTTGCAAGGGAATTACCAATCATAACTCTTATCATAGTTGTAGTAAAGATGTACACGGTAGTTTCCATCTGCCTAAGAGCATGCCCATCCGGAAATTAAAAACTGGACTGTGTTCTTAGGCGAATCTTGTAGGAGATAAACCTTGTTGGGAGTTAGGGCCAACTTTGAGCAAAGGCCAGCAAAGTGCTGTGTTTAGTCAAGAAGAAACATACCTCCATGCCTACAATAGACCTTGATATGATTGCTATCAAATAATTAGGCAACCGAGGTAACCCAGACATAATCTTCTGTTGACATGATACCCAGAGAGCTCGCTCAACTAAAGGCGCAGCTAATAGGTATGTCTTGGCCATCAAGTGTGGTTTTCAGAGGCCTGTTCATTCCCATGTGACATGCCATTCAATAACTTAGCACAGGCATTCATTAGCACATCTAGACATCATGTTAGATAAAGCTCCAACAAATTATGTATTGCTGGCGAGGTTTGGTATGAAAGGCACGGCAAGTATCTCAGTCTATTGAATGTTACATGCCATCGGGAAGAGCAAAGAGGTTTGCATAGCTAAGGTGTCATTACACTGCTCACTTGTAAAATTGTGCACTGAGATGGAAAATATTTTAAAAATTTCACCTGAAGTTTCACCTGAAGGCAACTTAAATAATGCTAGTGTGTTGTCCACTATCAAAACCTAAGGTAGACTGTGCCATGTTGTAAAGCAGTGCTTTTACATAGAAAAATTAGTTGTCTGAAATTCTGGCATGTCCTTAGGCAATGACTACTGTAATTAGACTTTCTTGATAATTTCACCAATGATGGATGGATCTTTAGTGGCAGTAAAGAGTAATAGATGTTCTGCGAAATGAAAATTTTTCTGTATGGTACAGAATGATTTTTACGTTTTGAAATGACTCAGGTAAAGGCTTGATGGCGTTGAAAGAATATACTCATATCTGTTCACCAATATATATGCTTTGGTATTATCTGAATAAAATGGCAGTTGGACGTCTGTCAAGTGAATTTTATACATTTTCATTTTCATGGTACCAATGTTTTCCTTGATTTTTGTTTTTGGTGATTGTTGCCTCTGTAAGAATAGAATCTTTACACCCACATTAGTGACATTACATTACTAATTGGATCTGATTCAGTCTTTGTTTGTTGTACCATCATCCACAGCTGAAAGTGGTGTTGGTGTTCTATACAGCTCCAGCAATCAGAACAATTCTCTTAACAAGACAAATGATGTAGAGAACAAGACTCCAGCCACCCCTGTGTCTCAACCCGGTGGCAAGGTAGGTTGTCATTTGTCATGCATTAGACACTTGATATCTCGAAATACACTTGTCTGGTCTCCAGAAGTTTTGTTTCAAGAAGTACATTTCAAACTTAGAAAGCTACAGAGAGAATTCCATTACAAGGGTGTTTTGTTTTTGTTTTGTTTTTTGGAATTCAGAATTTTGTGGTCTGAGTCTTTATTGTGTTCAAGTTTTGTGTGTGTGTTTTTTGTTGCTTTTTTAAAATGTATTACTATTTTGTTTGTTGTTTCTTTTTTTTGTTTTTTTTGTTGTTTTTTTTAGTTTTTTCTTGTTTATTGTTTTTTAATGTGTTATTACTAATTTTTTTTTTTTTTTTTTAAATTAAATGTGTTATTACTAGTTTTTCACCTATGGATGGCACATAAAGGTCTCTGTCAGTGTTGCCAGAACATGTTGAAATGTGTTGGGAAAATACAGTTGATTTGACACAATGGAATTGAGAGAAAAAATATTGCATCAAAATAATTAGGAGTAAGTTTATTGTTTTACAGGTGTTTTATAGGTGTTTTGAATTTTCTTTCCTTTGGCAGCCTGAAATCAAGATGAACAACGCACAGTCATGGAATTCCATCACAGCTACATTGACCAAGAATCAGCAGAACAGCTTTCAGCATTTCAAGAAAATGAATGAACTGAAAAATCAGCAGGTAGGACATTGAACCTTTTTTTTAAATTGTCCCAGGAGATTTGACAGTGAAGGTATTTGTTTTGTAATACGGAGCTACCAATAAAATCTGGGTTGTTATCAGTCCAATACGGTCACAAGGGAATATTTCAATCATCAGTTGGTATTTCTAGCTCACCATTGTCATAGTAACACTTAAAACATTTGACGTATGGGATTTTCAAACAAACTTTAGGTAGGTGCCGTTTTCTCATTTTCCATGAAGCCTGTCTTGAAATTTCTCAATGTTTTCTCCACCCCTCTAAAATTTGCCGCATAACTTTTCAAAACCAAATTTAAAAGTAGGCTGGGTTGATATTCGATCTTATGCTGGTCTGGGCACTCCATCTAAAAGTCAATAGATGTAGATTTAGATCTGTTTTCACTCCCATCTAATTAGGAGTATCATTCATTAGTTGAAGATCACTGTCATGATAATCTGCTACTAAGCCTATGGCCCCAACAATGGACAAATGTCTTAAATCATTTTGCCGAGTGATGAGCTGATTTCACAGCCGACAAACCTTAGTTTTCGATGAGAATACACGTCATCTTTTCATGCATGTTTCTTTGCTTGGAATTGGCTTAGTTCTCAGTCTTGAGAAGTTATACCTTAGGAGGAAACTCTAATATAACAGGGTGATGTGTTCCAGGGCTTATGGTCCATTTTATTGATCACTGCAAAGTGTTAAAAAGAGAAAGGGAGGGCTATAGCCATTGTATTGTCATCATGGAAATAAGTTAACCATATTGCATATGCTGCTTTTATATTTCTTTTGTAAATCTTCCTAAATTAATCTAGTTCTCAGACTTTTGTCCCTGACCATTTCTAGTCTTGTTCTCTTAATTTTTGTTTTTGTTTTTCTTTTCTTTTCTTTTTGTTTAAAAGGAGACATAAAAAGAAAATGTTTTTATTTCTTTCTTTTCTTTTTTTTTTTTTTCTTTTCTTTTTTTTGAAAGGAGACAAATAAAAAGAAAATGTTTTTATTTCTTTTCTTTTTTTTTTAAAAAAGGAGACAAATAAAAAGAAGTGGGAAGAGCAGCGACAGAAGATGGCAAGGGAAAAGCAAAGGCAGGAAGAGGAGAAAAAGAGGTAAGTTGAATTCATCTCTCTGATTTTCATGAGTTGGGGAGCAAATAGTATGTCTGGTCTTTTTCAAGAGGATTATAGACAAATTTCTCTTTTTTCTGTTGAAGAGAATTGTATGTATCAACTTAACTGTATGATTTCAAATTGTCTTATTTTTCATGTTGTCGAATAATTTCAAAGTTTATTGCTTTTGCTCAGTCAACATTAGAAACCAGCCTATTTTTATACTGTTTGAAACAGAGAACGAGAAGAGGAAGAAGGAATTGAAGCTGCACGCAGACGCAAAATGGATGATGACAAAGCTGATGAGGAAAGGAAAAGGCGGGAAAAGATTGAGCAGATGAGAAGAGCAGCTCAACTAAGAAGAGAAGCGGTGAGTTTTGAGAAATGAACATTTTTGTAGTGCCTTTTTTATTTTGAGGTTCAAGAGTAAGAACTGTGAATTTTCTTTTCTCTGCAATTTTTTCCTGTCGAGCTACCGGTATTGAGGATTGATAATTCAAAATGTAAACATGGAACAGTATATCTAATTATAATGCACTACAACTAGGCCTACACGCTTTTCATTTTTTGGTACAAACTTTTTGGTAATATATTGTACTAGTACCAAGTATTTCAGATTTCCGCTGAATATGCTGAATTCCACTATTTCTAGTTCTCCACTTTTTCATCTGCTATGCCAATGGGTAAGTTTAGGGAAAGGTATTTGACATTTTTACCAAAACAGGAACCATGCCATACTATATGTAAGCCTATACAACAAACACATTGTATAATACATATTATATGTATATATACTTTGTGTAGAATTTGAGTGGTAGGACTCCTATATCGCTCATAAAGTAAAGGCATCGTGGAGTTTCTCCTTTTTGAAAATTTGGGTTTGATACCTTTGTAGTGCTGTTGTAGTCATAGTACTATCGTCCATCAGCATAGCGTAGGCTATATTTCTGGTTACCAAACACCAGTGTGATGACGATTTCAAGGCATGGATAGTTGATGATAGGCCATGAGTGTATTCAGATGCTACTGTGATGATGATTTCAAGGCATAGATAGTTGATCATAGGCCATGAGTGTATTCAGATCCAGTAGCCTTTCTCCTTCAATGTCATCTCAGATTTGGAAGCTTTGACCATTTTTATCAAATTGGTTGTGAAAGCAGACCACACCTTCCTAATCTGTGTAATGTCTCTCCCCCCGTCTTTCTAGTTCAATTTTGTTTGTAAGTTTCCAGTAATTATTTAGGGCTAAATCACAACAGGTGATGTGTTACTGGTCTTCCTCTTATTTTATTTATTTTTATTTGTGAAGTAGCTTTATTTGCAAGGATGTTAATATTTCTTCTCAAGATTTGACCCTTTTCATGCTTTTTAATTTAAAAAAAAAAAAATTTTTTTTTTTTTTAAATTTCAGACTGCAAACCGCATTGATATGAATGCACAGAGTGACTTGATGGCATCTTTTGAAGCCTCCTACCAGAGCAGAGTCTGAGATTTTGTGTAAATTGGTGTAAATTGTAGACTTGTGGTGTAAAGCAGGGAAAGCGTTAACTGATGATGTGGAATGGTGTAAAGTATTGACTTACAATGACAAATGTGAAGAAGGATCGACCTAAAGTCTAGGACCCCAGATTATCTGATCAACGGCTCCTGTGCTACAGAGAATCGCCAGAGTTCTCATCCGCAGCACTGCAAGGAACATCCACATCACACATCCATCATGCCAGTATTAAAACAAGTCTCGACAAGGATGTTGTGAAGGCTGTTTGACCTTCAACATATCAAACTTGTACAAATTGGACACTACTTTGATGAGACAAATCAAAATGGCTAATATATTTGAATACTTGAGCATTTCTTACTGTTACTTTTCTTTGTTCTCTTTCTTTCTTCCTTTCTCTCTTTCTTTCTTTTTATTTCATTTCTTCCCTCTATCATTGTTCATTCATATATACAAGTGCATCAGAATGTTTTTGTATAAACAGTGCTGACTTCCAAGATACATTTGCATTCATACTTGATATCTCAATTTCCTTGCCCCTCATTGCTCTATCTGGTTACTCATGTCTCCTGTGAAAGGACTTTGGATTTACCTCTTATGATCTTGTTCATTGGTTTCTTGGATTATTCTACGGTAAACTCGAGGATGTATGATTATCCTTCTGTCTGTTGAGATTGAAGTCTGAAGACTTTTGAAAAATATGGTCTTAATGATAAAAACTTTCCGAGGGGGAAATTGTCTTTTTTTTACTTGTTGGCTGTAGCATCTCATACTTCTTCCCTATTTATTTTACTCCCAGCTTGGCCACCACCACTATCACCAATACCATCATTGCCATCATCGCCATCATCATGCATACACTCACTAATACATACAAATACAATTATTCCCCATGTGTTTGTGTCTCATAACTTCCACAGCATCATCTGATCCCTTCCTTTATCTGTATGTTCCATTTTTTTCCTCCCTTCAATTCCCTACTTCCGCCTGAAATAATCAAGAACAAAATAAGAGTCATGGTGTTGCCTGTAGAGCATGGTGAAGCACCATGATAAGAACGCCCTCCCCATGTCTTGTTCTCCACCACCTTCTTTATTCTTTTTTCCTTCCATCCCCCTATACCTGGCATCTACAATTTTGTTTCCCCCCTATATTGTACATTTTTTTTTTTTGCTCTTAAAATAATAATTTAATAAAAAAAAAAAAGGAAAAAAAAAAAGAAAAAAAAAAAAAAAAAAAAAAAAAAAAACAAAAACAAAAAAAAAAAAAAAAAAAAAAAAAAAAAAAAAAAAAAAAA
>JBBPCV010041081.1:1701-14531 GCA_037974505.1 Plocamopherus tilesii
ATTTGTGTTAATCTAACACTCTCATGAATAGAGTATTTGTGTTAATCTAACACTCTCATGAACAGAGTATTTGTGTTCATTTAACACTCTCATGAATAGAGCATTTGTGTTAATCAAACAGTCTCATGAATAGAGTATTTGTGTTAATCAAACACTCTCATGAATAGAGTATTTGTATTTATCAAACACTCTCATGAACAGAGTATTTGTGTTAATCTAACACTCTCATGAATAGAGTATTTGTGTTAATCTAACACTCTCATGAATAGAGTATTTGTGTTAATCTAACACTCTCATGAACAGAGTATTTGTGTTAATCTAACACTCTCATGAACAGAGTATTTGTGTTAATCTAACACTCTCATGAACACAGTATTTGTGTTAATCTTACACTCTCATGAACAGAGTGTTTGTGTTAATCTAACACTTTCATGAACAGAGTATTTGTTTTAATATAACACTCTCATGAACAGTGAATTTGTGTTAATCTAACACTCTCATGAACAGAGAATTTGTGTTAATGTAACACTCTCATGAACAGAGAATTTGTGTTAATCTAAACTCTCATGAACAGAGAATTTGTTTTAATAGAACACTGTCATGAACAGAGAATTAGTGTTAATCTAACACTCTCATGAACAGAGTATTTGTGTAAATCTAACACTCTCATGAATAGAGTATTTGTGTTAATCTAATTCTCTCAAGAATAGTGTGTGTAATCAAACACTCTTGAATAGAGTATTTATGTTAATCTCACACTCTCATGAACAGGGTATTTGTGTTAATCTAACACTCTCATGAACAGAGTATTTGTGTTAATCAAACACTCTCATGAACAGAGTGTTTGTGTTAATCTAACACTCTCATGAACAGAGTATTTGTTTTAATCTAACACTGTCATGAACAGAGAATTTGTGTTAATCAAACACTCTTAGGAATAGAGTTTCATAGTCTTGTTGTTTCAGGGAAAAATGAGTTTAGGGTTTCATCTGCCCTTCAATATGGCAATTCTGTAAAGCGTAACAAGCACCATATAAATGTAATTGCTTTTATCACATTATTTTTAGTCTATGCCTTCATAAAAATACACAATTCAATAATTTAGCATTATTTTAATCCTGGCTTTGAAAGAGGATGGAAAAAGGTCTAGGCCACATTATGCAGCAATGCACTGACATTAGGGGATGGTGATAAATTTAATTCTGTACAATGATACAACACTTTTCATGTTTTATGCAGGAAAAATAATGTGCAATATAAATTGATAATGCACCTTAGCGTGGTTCACCACTATAGTGATGTAATTATTATGCAAGTCATGACATTTTTTTTTATTTTTTTTATCGAATTTTCGTCTACTAATTTTGAAACTTTTAAATGGGCAAGTCTACAAATGTAACCATGTGGAAGTCTGTAAAGGAAATATTCCTTTTTTCCTTTTGTTTTTATTTATTGATAGTCCTGATTTGTTGTAATTATCAGTTCTCTTTATGCTGTTGTGTGTAAACTAATTTTTATTGACAACAGCCTATTGAAAAATGAAAAAGAATTGAAAGAAAGGTTGGTCACTTCATTTAGAGATTTAAATTTACTCCAATTAATGAAACATCAAATCACTTCCATGTTTCATTATTTAAGTAGAATTTTTATTTCCTTCTTTTCTTCTCTCCTCAGAGCACTAAAGACAATCTCATTCAAAGTCAAGAGTCCAACTTAAAGAAATTGTCTCAAAATATTGCTGAGGTAGAAAGAGAGGTTCTCAAGTTGAAAGACTCTGCTAAGAAATCTGAGGATGCAAATATAGTTTTGAAAAAGGAAGCAGATGCTATAAAACTGAAGAACCAGGACCTTGAGTCCCAAAATTTGTCCTTTCAAGGTAATTTGGATGTCATACGTCATGAACTTCAACAAAGTCAACGAGAATGTGAAAAGCTTGTGAAAGACCAAGAGAAAAAAGATCTTGAGCTGGTTTCCTTGGCCTTAGAAAAGAAATCAGCCCAAGACCAGCTATGTGAGATTGGAGTTCAGATGCAAACATTGAAATCTGATTTAGATTCCCAAGTAAAGCAAGTTGAAGAAACAAAAGGGAATTGTTCAGAACTTCGAAAACGATTGGAAGAGAAGGAAAATCTGATTGTGTCCTTGGAAAATGACAAAACTGAGAAATTACATCTTGAAGAAAATCATAGAATATTAGAGGAAAAACTTCAGAATTTGCAGAAAGATATGTCAGAAGCAAGTGCTGCTTTGGAAACGGAGAAAGAAAACAATATTGCTTCTCACAAAGAGCTAGACAGGCTTACAAACTTACTCACTGATTTAGAAAGCCATAAAATGTCGAAAGACAATGAAATTAGTCAGCAGGCAATATTGATTTTAGATTTGGAGAAGAAGTGTCAGAATCAAGCTGATGATTTGGTTGGAAAAGAAAGAGATGTTGCAGATTTGAAATCCAGTGTTGATAACTTGCAGTCTTCCATGCATAGTAAGGAAGAATCCTGGCAGAATGAAGTCAAGAAAATGGCAGAGCAAAACCAAGAACTAGAGGAAAAAATTCTTGAATTGAAAAGAGCGTGTGAAGAAAAGCAAATGCTGCTTGATGCAATGCTAAAAGAAAAATCAGACTTTGAAAGTAAAATTAATGAAATAGAATCCTCTTTGTTGTCACAGAAATCAGACCTAGATTCCAAGGACTTAGAAGTGAAAGCACTTGAAATGGAATGTGATCGACTGCAAAAGGAAATTGAAAACAAAGAAACTATTTTTGTGGAAACTTCTTCTGAAGCAGCCTCTGCAAAAGAAAAGATGCTTGAGTTGGAGCAGGTAATCAATTCCCAAAATGCAGAGCTGGAATCCAGAAATGCAATGCTTCAAGAAACTAGCAATAGATGTGACGAGCTGAGCCACAATGTTTCAAAGCAAAAAGAAGAGAACAGCTCTCTCTTGGAAGAAATGAAGGAAAAGAATAATGAACTCCAAACAATGCAGGAAAGTTTTCATAACAAGACCAAAGAAATTGAAGAAAACCTCAATACTGCATTGAAGGAAACAGCACTGGCAAATGCTGCTCTTCAAAAGGAAGAGGGTCTTCACAGTGAAAAAGAGAAAGAATTAGAGAGAGTCAACATTTTGCTAACAGATATCAGAAACTCCTTGAAAATTACTGAAGAAGATGTGCAAGGCAAAACTGCATACATACTGGAGCTGGAGCAAAAGTGTGACAGTTTGACAAAAGCCAAATCTATTTTAGAGGCTAACTGTGATGAGATGGAAACCAAGCTGACTGAATTGCAGTCAGAAATCATCTCATCGGAAGAAAGTTGGAAAATGAAAGTAGATGAACTTAAAGAATTGAATACAAACAAGGATAAAAAACTTACCGAGATGGAAGAAATCCTCGAGTCATCTGCAAACACTTTGAAAGCTGAAGCTGAAGAGATGGATTGCCTTAAAAACCAAAACTCAGATTTACAAAGTGCCTTGTCAACTTTGAAAAATGAACTAGAATGTCGAAGCTCTGAACTGTTAGAAATGGAAAACAAATGTGACAAAATGACAATTGAACTAAATAGTAGAGAAGAGGCACTCATTTCTATGCAGTCTGAGAAGGAACCTGTTTTAGAGGAAATGCAGACGTTAAAAGAAGCAATGGCAAGTTTGAAGTTGGGTTATGACTCTAAGACTGCTTTGGTGGAGGAATTGGAAGTTAAGTGTACACATCTGAGCCAGGATCTGTTAGCAAAGGAGGAAACTATCTCTAGTCATTCTCTGGTAATGAAGGAGGAGAATGATAAACTTCAGCGTAATGAGCAAAGGCTGGAAGAAGCTGAGAAGCAGTTGGATATTGCTTTGAAAGAGGCTTCACAAATCAAGTCTGCTCTTGAGTGTGAAGAGCATCACCACAGTGAAACAAAGGAAGCAGTTGAAAACATGAAGAATTCTCTATCTGACTTGTCATCATCACTTACAAGTGTCCAGGAACAGCTTCATGAAAAGAACTTGTACATAGCGGACCTAGAGAAAGAATGTGATAATATTAAGGGAGAGTTTGATTGTAAAGCAAAGGAAATTGCTGAGTTAAAGGCTGAGGTGGGAATCTTACATTCAAGAATTGAATCTGCAGGGGGCATGCACCATGAACAAGTGGAAGAACTATCTCAGAAAAATCTGGACCTTGAACAGCAGCTTAATTCTGTTAGGGAGAGTGCTGATGAACAAGAGACTGCCTTGGCACAGTTTAGGAATGATGCGATTTCTTTGAATGATCAAATTACCAACCTTAAATCTATTCTGTCATTAACTGAGTTATCTTTGGAAGAAAAAGAATCACAACTTAAGACCTCTGTAGCGAATTATGAAAGGATTGAGGCAGATCTAGCTGATACAACATCCAAACTCTTAGCTGCAAATGCTAGGACTGACGAGGTGAATAGTAATTGTGTTGAAATGAACGAGAGACTTGACTGCAAAGAAAAAGAAAATTTAGCTTTGACAGAAATAAATGAATCCAAGATGCAGGAACTACTGGATATGGAAGAGAAGTACTCTATCCTTCAAGGAGAAATGGACGAAAAATGCAAAGAATTTATGAATATCAAAACTTCCTTAGAACAAAGAGAAAGCACCATACAGTGTTTGACTAGCAAGATAGATGAACTTGAGAATAGGAGCCAAGATTTTCAGTCTGTCGTTTCATCTCTTAGGACACAGCTGCAGGAGAAAGAAATTTCTTTGGCACATGCTGAAAAGGAAAGTGCCTCACTAAAACAAGAATTGGATGTAAAGGAACTTGAAATGAATGAACTCAAGGAGAATATTGCGTCGTCTAAGAATAATGAAGAACAGGAGACAAGACTGGAAGAACTATGCAAAGAGGCTGAAGTAATGAGAGCAACACTTGAAAGTAAAGATCTGGTTATTGAGCAACAATTAAAGGAGATAAGTGAAACAAAAGCTTTCTGTCACACTTTGGAATCATCTGTTGCAGATTTGCAAAGTGAGGTCCAGAGCAAGGTAGAGAGGATAGCCGTTCTTGCAACAAAATATTCAGAGGCAGAGAAAAGTAAGTCAGAGGCAGACCAGCTTGTTTCAGAGAAAACCATAGTTCTTGAAAATCAAATCTCAAGAGTAGCAGAACTTGAGGAAACTTTAATGACAGAAAAAGAATTGCTCAATCAGAAAATTGAGGAAGTGGAATTATTGCGTAGTGAGAGTGATTCTCTCAGGGATAGTTTAACACAAACTGAGGAAGAGCTATCTCAAAAGCAAAAGTCATTGTCATTATGTGAGAACTGCCTAAGTGATTTGGAGACCAAACTGAAAGAAATTGAGTCTCAATACATCCTTACTGAAAGCAAGTACATTGAAGAGGTTACTGGGTTGAAAGAGTTGGTAGCAACAAAAGATGAGGAAGCAGAACAAAAAGATGACAGACTGACAGAACTTTCTAATGAACTTGAGAACTTGCAGGAAAATTTGTCAGCTCTTAAAGAGAAAATGGATGACAAAGAAGAGGAAAAAGCGCTCTCTTCCCAGTTAGAGCTGTTACAAATGAATTTTGAGAAATCTCAAAGGGAAGGTGAGGAGTTGGAGGCTAAACTGAAAGAAATTGAATCTCAATACAGTCTTACTGAAAGCAAGTATACTGAAGAGGTAACTAGGTTGAAAGAGTTGGTAGCAACAAAAGATGAGGAAGCAAAACAAAAAGATGACAGACTGACAGAACTTTCTGATGAACTTGAGAACTTGCAGGAAAATTTGTCAGCTCTTCAAGAGAATATTGATAACAAAGAAGAGGAAAAGGCACTCTCATCCCAGTTAGAGCTTTTACAAATGAATTTCGAGAAATCTCAAAGGGTAGGCGAAGAATTACGTAATGACGTTCAGACTTTGAACAATACCCTTGTAGACACTGAACGTGAAAGAGAGGATATGACAACTTTGGTGTCTAAAATGGAAAAGACCATTGCTGAACTTGAGGAGAGCAAGCAACATCTAACAGAAGAATGCTCCAAACTCAATACATCATTGCAGGATGCCAATGAAAGCAACCAAAGACAGATGTGTGAACTGACTGAAAGCATGAGCAACAAAGATCAAATGATTGCAAAATTGACATCACAAATAGAGGATAATGAATATAAACTCAAAGATGTAAGTCAGGCATTGGAGGCAGCTACAGAATCATACAAATTACTTGAATCAGAAAGGGCTGTCCTAGAAGACAGCGTAAAAAAGGTGGAGGAAGAAAAGACATCTCTTGTGAAAGAATCAAGGAATTATGATGGAATCGAAGCAGAATTAAAGTCAACAATAGAAGATCTAGATAAAGAATCCAAAGAGCTGATGGAGTTGAAAACTCAATACAATGACCTGAATCTGTCATTGAGCAAGTCAAATGCCAAATATTCTGACCTTTGCATGGAGAAGCAAACACTGGAGGATCAGTGTCAGGAGCTTAGAACATTGTATATTGAAGTAAAATCAGATGCCCAAGAAAAGGAGAATTTACTTGTTACAGTAAGAGAAGAATTGGAATGTGCTGTTAACGAAAATGACAACCTGAAAACTGCTCGTCAAGAGTGGGCACTCAAAGAGGATGCACTCAATTTAGATATTCATACCTTGAATATGAAAATGTCAGACATGAAAGCAGAAGTAGAGAGCACTCGTGAATCTTTTGAAACTATGTCAACACAGCGGTTTGAAGCTTTGCAAAAATGCAGAAGGCTTACTGCAGAAAAGGACATTCTTGAAAAGAAGTTGGAAGAACAGACAAATGATCAAATCAAGCTTGATGAAATTGATTCTCTCAAATCAGATCTTGAAAACTTCAAACAACAGATATGTCTAAAGGATGATGAAGTCCTGGACTTGAAAAGTAAACTCAATCAAAAAGAAACAGACATAGATTTAAGAATTGTAGAACTTATCAAGGAGAAATCAGAAGTTGAGGAAAGACTTACATCATCTACAGAAGCAAACACAAGATTAGAGAAAACTTTGGAGGAATTTACCAAAGATACTGAGGAGGTTCAACATAAATTGAAAGAGTTGCAACATGCTATTGAAATATTAAATCAAAGCCTAAGCAAGAAGCAGAAAGATATTGTTGATAAAGCCAATACCATTGCTGGCAAGAATGCTGAAATAGAAGCACTCTCCAGTGACTTACAACAAAATTCTCAACGTAATGAAGAATTGTTGAGCAAGTTGTCCAATACTGAAAGTGAATTAAAGCTGTCAAAATCAAATGTAGGCACGCTGGAAGATGTTATTGAATCTTTGAATTTCGACATTGAGGAACTGGAAAAGGCCAAACAAGTCATTGCTGCTGATCTGAGCTATGTGCAAAAGCAAGTGAAAGATTTGGAAAATGAGCTAGTACAGATGAAATCAGAAGAGCATGAGACTGATATGAATAAAACGAAGAAAGTAAAGGAGATGGAAGAGCAGATTCAAAACCTTGAGCGAGTTCTTGATCAGAGGAATGAAATGGTAAAAACTCTCACTGAAAGCAACGATGTGATGCAAACTGAGTTGGATGAGCTACGCAAAAGAGAAAGCAGTCTCAATGATGACTTAGCAGAAATAAGGAAAGAACTTGAATTAAAATCAAATTCTTTGGATGAAAAAGCTTTGCAAATATCCAAATTAGAATCAGATGTAGCTGTGATGTCACAAGAAAAGGATAAAAGTGACCGAGAATGGAATGAATTACGAACCCGACTTGATGAACAAGAAACAGAGCTTGTTGCTAAGAGGACTGAAATATGTGAACTAACAGAGAGAAAAAATGATCTTGATGTTATTCTGGTCAAAAAGGAGGAAGTGCTTGATGCCATAAAGAGAGAAAAAGATGCTTTGTCTCAAAGTCTGACATTGAAAGAAGAGGAGCTTCACCCCATTTTGGAACAGAAAGATGCACTTCACCAAAAAGTAATTGAAAAAACTGAAGCAGTTAAAGATCTTATATCATCTATGGATAAGGTGAATTCTGTGCTGGAATCAAAGCTGAAAGAAACTGAAGAGCTAGCAGGGGAAAGAGATATTTTGTTGGCCAAGATTTCTGAATTAGAATCATCACTCGCTGAAATGCAGAGAAATGTTGCAGAAAAGGATGATAAAATGAAATCAATAGCCACTGAAAATAATGAATTACAAAAGGTTCAGCTTGAGAAAGAAAATGCAGTTCAAAAGATTTGTGACTTAGAAAAAGAAAAATCTGAGGTTTCTGAAAAATTGAATAGGGTAGAACTCGAACACAAGACTTTAGCAGATAAATTGATATCTTTGAATGGAGAGTTGGAAAATTCTATTGCAGAGAAAGAAAAAAGTATGAAAAAGGTTGGAGAACTTGAGGAAGAGAAGTCTCACATTGCTCTAAAATTGAAGGAAGCTGTTGATGTGGGAGAGAAACTTAGAAGTGCTGCCTCAGAGAGGGATGTGGTGTTCGCAAAAATAAAGGAGCAAGAAAGAGAACATTCTGAAGCTGTTCAAAAACTGAAAAAGTCAGTGGAAGATTTGAAAAATGATCTAACAGAGGCTCTGGAAGCATGTGAAAAATTGCAGGTTGGTAGATTTATTCCTAAGCACTGACAAGTTTCTAAGATTTAAAACAACACACATGAACAACTCTCTTTATTTTTAGGAAAGGAGCATGTTGTGCTTTATGTTGGTTTTTATTTTTTGTGTTTTTTTGTTTTTATGTTTGGTTTTTGTTTGGTTTTTGTTTTTGGGGGTTGCAGAGCCTGGTAACTGTCATAATTAATACACTTAATATTATTCATATATTATTGAAAAAGCAAAGATAAAATTAAACACTGTTATTATAAAAAAAAAAAACAACAATCTATGGATGTGTGACATAAACTGAGTTTGTTCAAAAACATGTTTTGTCTCTTTAAATTAAACAATGTTCATCATGTTTATTTGAATTAACAGAAAGACAGGGAATCTTTGCAATTGAAATTAGAAGAAAAACAAGCCAATGGAGAAGGGGATAACAAACAGATGGAGGTAAACTTTATATTGATTATGCAGGTTATATATTTTTGCTTTTTCTATTGCTGCCGCTATCATCGCATCATCATTAACATCATCACTATCACTGTCGTCGTTATCATCATCATCATCATCACCATCATCATCATCATCACAGTAATTATTATTATTTCTTCTATTATAACATTATTATTATTATCACGATCATCATCTTGGCGATTTCTACATACGCTTTGAAGAAAATTTGTACCTAGTTTTGGCACCTCAATGTTAAAAGCTCCTTAATCTAGTCTAGTCTTCATAATGGCTGATACTATAATTAACCCAGTTAACTGAATATTTTTACACCAAAAAGTAACTAATATTTAGATGTAAGTGTTGTACATGATTTAAGTTTCTGATAAAAATCTTTGACATCTTTTCTTTGTTTTACTTTGATTGGAACTGTATTTCACTATAAATAGGTGTGCACATCATATCAAGGGGTAATTTGATCTTTGACCCTGGAGATCACTTCTTATGGGTTGAATTACAGCAGGGTCTGGGCCAACATTGTATTCTAACCGTTAGGTTGTAGAGCTTACAGCAGCAACTTATGCATCCCAGTTCTAAAATTTGATAGTCAAGTATGAATAATATGTAATATCACATGGACTCCACAGAGTGATTTGAAGTTGACCATATTTCTTAGCAGGAAAGAAATTATTACTTCACTTTAGATCATCATTGGACTAAAAGAGGAAAAATATTTTTTTGTATTTCCTGTGCCATTGTTATTGTAGTGTATCGTAGTGAGATGATGGCAGTAATGGGGTGTATGGGTTCAATGTTAAATCTATATTATTATTATTATTATTATTATTATTATTATTATTATTATTATTATTATTATTATTATTATTATTATTTACAGTCAAAATACTGTTCAGATAAATTTTTTTTTTTCAATGCTTTGCGTCTCATTTCTTCATGCATTTACAGAACTGATTACGAGGGCAGTCAAATAAATGTATTCTGCTTTGCCAGTAATTATTATTAGTAGTATTTTTATTATTATTATTATCATCATCATCATCATCATTATTGTTATTATCATCGTTATTATTATTATTATTATTATTATTATTTATATTATTATTTATATTATTATTGCTACTTATACAGATTCTAAGAAAATGGGAACAACGTTGTTCTGAACTCAACTCCAAGCTAACAATGGAGCAACGAAAAACTCAACGCTTATCTGAACAGCTGGAAAAGATGAAGTCTATTTCATCAATAGAGAACTCTACTGAAGACGAAAAGACGGTAAAGATAAATGTGTTTTGTTTCAATTGAAATAATCTTAACTTATTTTTTACTTTCCCTTTATCTAGTAAGGAAGGATATTGCATTAGATAAAGACATTTTTTAAAATAAAAAAATTCTCAATAAATGTTCTCTGTCACTGCTTTCCTTATAAAAGCCTAATTCCTTTTAGTGATATTTACTTTTACTTCGTTTGTTCCTTTATATACTAATTTTAATACTTTTTTACCTTCTTTTTCTTCCTGTATTTCTTTTTGGGAATGACATGTGAGATTTATAGCCCCATGTTTAACACATTCTTTTACTTGAAGAAATTTGCAATCACAGTAATGAAAATAATCTGATAAATGTGACTTATATAGCTTTCTTCTTTATGCATGGTCAAGCTCAGAAAGATTCACCTTAAAAAGGGATATCATAAAAAAAAAGAAGGGAGTATAGATTTAAAGATTGTTTGAATACTAAAAATCTTGTCTCAAACAGTGAGAACCAGATAAAAACAAACATACATATACATATAAATGAAAACAGTAATTAAGTAAGCAGGAAAAAGTTGATGATTACAAACAAAATAAATATGTTGCATTGTAAAAAGGGTGTGTCCTTGCATAGATGAAAAGAATTGAAATTTATATACTTATGCTGCAACAAAAAGGACATTAAGTTCTATGAGGTTAGAGGCTAACATATTGATTTCTCAATCATTGCTTGCAAAATCGGAAAAATTCAGTGGAGGCCCGTTTATTTTCCTTCCTTATTTATTCTTTTATTCATGATCACCAATAACTATGTCCTAATTGCTGAAAGCTTGCCTATAACGAGGACTATGCAGGTTGGTCGACTTGTGTGAGTGGCATTAATAACGGCACAAAGCCAATATATCCTTGCCTACATCACACACCTATTATGTGATAACCGTACATCATAATACATGTACAATGTAATGAGTAACGGTCTGTATGTTAGCTTTTAAAGAAGTGGGGATGTCAATTGATAGCTTTGACCCCTCTTTCGTCTGGGCTTATTCGTGGTGCATGTGTGATTTACCATGATTCTAATTAGCCAGGCCAGAGAGGATGGGCAAAGCGGGTTTGACGAGACATTGTGTGTCGCTGGCACCTGATACTGCTCTTTGGCTATGATTGCATATAACCAGAGTTGGTTACAAGGAGGTAATTGATGTCCACTGTAATTTTAAAGGACGCACATTAGGGTGAAATCTATCGACTTTAAGACTCCATAAAGATTTAATCATCTTAATAACAATTTAATCTCCAGATGAGTGTGCTTTTTGGGTTGAGACTATTGTTTTATAGCTCTCACCATATTCCCCTTTGTCATCTTTTATCCTCAGGAACTGAGGAAGGAGGTTGAATCCCTAAAAGGGGAGAGAGACACATTTAGGGACTCTGCAGTGAGCCATTATGAAAAGATGAAGCGTCTTAAAAGTCAAGTTGATCTTATGACCAGCCGCAACAGATTGCTCAGTAAGTGAATAAGTTCAGTAAATAAAAAAAAAATCGTTAACATCCTTAACTTGAAGATAAATAAGCAAAAAGTGAGTATAGACCAATGAGTCAGACTGGAGATTAGTGCAAACTAATTAGGGTTCTAAAAGAGTTATTCATCCCCCGTTTTCAAAATGAAAA
This sequence comes from Plocamopherus tilesii, assembly GCA_037974505.1. Taxonomy (NCBI): domain Eukaryota; kingdom Metazoa; phylum Mollusca; class Gastropoda; order Nudibranchia; family Polyceridae; genus Plocamopherus; species Plocamopherus tilesii. Next base: position 13,662 of record JBBPCV010041081.1, read on the forward strand.
TGTGTAAATTCAACAATAACTGCTGACAAGTAATCCTTGCTGCATTTAGGATGCAAGAGCATCATGATGATTCCACACTTATGGGTGTTACCATTCTTTGCTTGCAGACTGTGAGGTCCAAGGTCCAAAACCTTGCTTTAACAGGTGTGACATTGAAGTCTTGAAAAGAGCTCTTTACTCATGCTTTCTCATCTCATTTATCTGTAAAATGAGTAAATGGCTATAAGCAGGGGAGGATCTTATGAATTTGCTAGAGTAAATTACGTAGCTATTTCTCTGTGTTTACTGTATGCTTTGTGGGAGAGGTGGTTTTTGACTTATAAAAGGTCTGTCAGGGTAACATTTTTAAAGTTCATAGTTGCACCAAAGGGATATGTACCTTAAAAGAACAAGCCGATCGCAATGTAACTTTCTCTTAATAAAAACACTGCCTCAAACGCCTTCTATGAAGCAGAACTGAATATACATGTATTATCCTTTTTTTTAGCCACCTCTGATTAATTGTAACTTATAGTTAGTTACAACAAATTATTCGTTCCTGATATATTGAAATTAAGTGTAGTCATCTGCATTTTTGCTAAATGAATAAAATAAAACAAAGTCTGATCAATTCTCGTCCGGGTTATCAACAGATGCAATGTCATGTTCATAAATATTATTCTGATTAGATCTCAATACAATATTACCATTAGATACTTTTACCACTTCATTCTTGAGGATTAAATTATAACATGACGGTAGTGGCTTCATATATATTCGTTTCTTACCTTGAGAATGCTGTATAAGTATGACATTAGTTTGTAATTTTTTTATCGTGAATTTGACCTGGAAAACATAGCAAGTGGTGGAAAATCATTTCATTTTCTAGAG
>JBBPCV010042192.1:0-14505 GCA_037974505.1 Plocamopherus tilesii
TCTCTCTCTCTCTCTCTCTCTCTCTCTCTCTCTCTCTCTCTCTCTCTCTGTATCTGTGTGTGTGTGTGTGTGTGTGTCCGTCTGTCTTATCCTCACAACTTTAAATCTCAAAAGAAAATTTGACAATTATAATTGAAGGAAAGTTTTGTTAAACTATCAAATTTATTAATAGTCTAATAATGAACCGTATTTTTTTCTCTTTATGTTATCCATTAGTTTCTGTGTATTTGCGCATCAATGTTTTAATCACTGATGTCAAATTAAACATAAGTAATTGTCTGATCGAAAAATAACTACGTAATATATGAAACCAACAAGTTTAAGTCTTAAGTGATGGAACTTTTAGCGGTTCAGAATACATCATGACATTTTATAGCTCCCCTAGTGTGGATTTGAAAATAACCATTAAAAAATAATAAAGAATAAAAAAAATACTAATTTTCGTCTGCCTTAAATAACAGCCACCACAGCGTTGCTAACCAAAACAATGGAATCGTGCCAGGATTGTCCCAAGGATACATGCGTTCTAACCGAAGTGAAATGTGAGAATCATGGAATTTGCCACTTTGGTGTTGACAAAAAGCCATTTTGCACGTAAGTTATCTTCACCCCTACCCCTTATTATTCAGTTCAATTGAGTTTGTCAGCTGTTTTGAAGTCATAAAGTAGAACACAGAATGAGACTATTTTTGGTTCTATTTTTAAGGGAATTAACTCTATCGGTACAAGAATAAAATCATGGGATAAACTTCTATTCTGAATGTCCTCTCTAAGCCTCTTAACATGGTGGCATAGGAGACGGTTAAGGGAGGGTGTCAATGAGTAGATTTCTGGAAGAATCTGTTTTGATTTTTGTTTTTTTATTGTGCGTTTTTTTATGTATTATTATTTTTTTTTTTTTTTTTTGGGGGGGGGGGTTACTTGTTTTGTTTTTGAACTTTAATGTACATGCACTGGGCATGAATTGCTTTTTGAGTATATTGATAATCGTCAATGTATATGGATTGGACATTCTCTGCCATGCTTTGCATGACAATACTATAACTAAGAACCATAATAATATGCATGTCACATCCATCACACACGTGTAAATCTACGGTCAAACGGTTCAACCCATGGCCATGAATTAAATACAACCACTAAATGCTTACACTGCTTCTTTGCTAATGTTGACAGCAGCAACAATAATTATACCTGTCTGTGGGTGTGTCCGTTTGTTTGTGTGTGAGTGAATAGTTGTTTTTATTCTGCTGCGTCTCTCCATCCGAATAATGCCAGACATTTTCTTACTCATCATCTAGATGTCCGGAGACAGACGGGTACGTGTACACGGGTGAATATTGCCAGGACAAAGTGGAACGCCTGGACCTGCCCAAAGCCACTATCATCGCCATGGCAACGGGAATAGGCGGAGGACTCGTCCTTATACTCGTCATTGCTATCGTTGCGGTTTGTTGTCGGAAATCAAGAGCCAGGTGATTATTGATGATGACATCACATGCCGTCAAAATGTAGGGTGGATATTTTCTTTTTATGAATGTTTTTCCCGTACCTTTTTCTTGTAAGTGTGTATATTATGAGTTTGCGCGGATATATTATGTGTGTGTGTGTGTGTGTATGTGTGTATGTGTTGATTTACGTGTTTATCATAGTATATATTGCTGATTTGTTGAAATTGTTGTTAATATAACTTTGGTGCTTGCATTTGTTCCTTTTTATTTGTTTGTTTTTGTTTTTTTTTGTTTTTTGTTTTTTTTTTTGTTGTTTTTTTTTTGGTTTTTTTGTTGTTGTTGGGTTTTTTTTGTTTTTTGTTTTTTGTTTTTTTTTTGTTTCTGGTTTGTTTTTTTGTTGTTTTTTTTGTTTGGTTTTTTTTTTGTTTTGTTTTGTTTTTTGTTTTTTTTTTTGGGGGGGGGGGGGGATTTGTTCGTTGGTTGTTGGTTTTTTGGGGGTTTTTTGTTGTTTGTTTGTTTGTTTGTTTTTTTGGGGGGATTGGGTTTTTACATTTTTTTGTTTACCTTGTGACTTTCGTTTCCGTTTGTTGTTTGCTTTTGTTGCTTTTTTTAGATGAATTATTTGGTTAAAGTTTTTCTTCTTTTTATTAGTGAAATGTTGTCATTATTTTTCATTTCCTACACAAAAGCAGGCAAACTCAAGCAATTGAGTACTCTCGTCAACGCGCCTAAAATGAGCTATGCTGCTAGTATTTGCATGCTAACCTTGTATGTTATAAATGTCTATGTAAAATTGTCAGTATCTTACTGTAATTTAGTGGTTGGTAGTTTATTACATAATCTGAAAGTACTAGGTAATATTGAATTCAAACGACTATCTACACTTAAACATGGCAATTTTTTCTTCAAGTGGCAATAATGCACGGCCATTAATCTATTTTAAAGTAATGACCTAATTTCCAGCACTTTGTTCCTTGAGGGGTATCCACTGCAATAAGTTTCATTTTAATGTTGTTTTACCTGTTGTGTATTCATAATTGTCGGTTAAAAATATGCCCATATTATTATTTTTGTGTACTTTCTCTATAATAATCATCTATTTAGTTGTGATAATGTTGATCTCACACACAATCTGCATGATCTAAAATTATTTTTACAAATATTTTGTGTCATGTAATTGTAATATGTAGAGGGCAGACATTTTAAATACGTTTTAGGATTGCTAGAAGGGCCATCGTCATTCTTACACATAGCATGTTTAGGTCATTCCTCTGTAGTTTATTATTTCTTGTTAACACTTAAGCTTTTTGTACTTTTTAATAATTTTAAGGTTCGTTTGTGAAGGTAAGATTTTCATTCAGTAAGTTTCTTTTCATTTCAAATTTTAAGTACTTTAAGTTAATACTATTCCTTATTTTAATCGTCTTCTAATGGATTAGATCTAACTCTTTCTGTGTAATAATTCAGCCCCATATCGTCCTATGCATGTGTTTATATTTCATTGCATACTTTGATATAAAGGCACACTAAGTGTGTTCAATTCGTAATGTTCTCTATTTTATTATGTTTGTTGTTTGCAAATACAGAAGGAGCTATTTAGATTTAGATCACCTTGTTTGTCGCTTGAACTTCATGACTAATCGAAACTAGTATCATTAGAACTACCATGTTCACTCTTGACTTATTTGACTTAAAGCCCGTGCGTAGTACAGTCGTCCCAATAGTCCATCAGAAAGCAATGGTCGCTGAGAGTAAATGCTCTTCATACCGAAAAGACCTAATACCCTTGTCAGCGTAGGCGAAAGACAGAAGAACAACGCACCGCCCCAGATGGCGGTCATAGGCTAACGAGCAGCAGCATTCCCGCCACCAAGGACGAGACATAAGAACTCAGCCTTAAGAACGAGTCTTAGCTGGCGAAGGCTGCTATAGAGACAGTTCTCCAGCGAGGGTGAGCTAAGTAGGTATGCCATGCTATCATCATCGTAGGAAGGGCAGTCGAAAAGGATGTGGGCCACGGTCTCTTCACAGTACTCCTATCCTCCTCAAATGAGCATTCAGCCTTAAGTGGGCCATCTGGGCTGCTTCGTATATTTGCTTTGTGACGTCTTTCAACCCCGTCCTATCTACAGCTATGTGTCGCAATATTTCTAGATCCTTAGTCGACGTTCACTTGAGTGTGCTTTGTGATGTATTTCCTTCAGGTCTTGTCTGAGTGTACTTATTGTTGATGTCTTTTGCCTGCCTCTTTTCTCTTTTGTTGTGCCTTCATGCCAGCATTGCCCAGCATTTCGGTGGTATTTCTAAGAGCGGATTAGCTTGGTGGTAAGAACGCTCTGCTTGCCTCGGGGAGACGATTCGGTGTCACTGTCCCGGGTTCAATTAATTCTCAGTGGAACCACAATTTGTTTTTTCGTATTTTTTAAATTAAATTCATGTCGCTGTATTTGTAAATATTTTCTATGGGGCTTTCATAATTTGTCTAGATCTAGTGTGTTAGATCTAATAATTTCTACTACTACTACTACTACCACTACTACTACTACTACTACTCTACTACTACTGCTACTACTACTACTACTACTACTACTACTACTACTACTACTGCTACTACTACTACTTCTACTTCTATTACTACTACTACTACAACTACAACAACAACTATTACTACTACTACTACTACTACTACTACTACAACTACAACAACTACTACTACTACTACTACTACTACTACTACTACTACTACTACTACTACCACTACTACTACTACTATTATCATTACTGTTACTACTATTCACACCTTTCAGCCCTGCCATCCACCGCGGCAATCGACCAAGGATGCCCAGGCGGAATGCCATACCACGTGTTACAGAGAGACTACGGAGATCGATGCTACGCTTTCTTCCTCAGCGACAAAATGCAGTACGACGACGCTAAAGACGAGTGTGGCTCGTACGGGGGTTTGCTGGCCATGCCGAAAACCCGAGACATCAACGACTTCCTGGCCTGGTATCTTCGGACACTCGTCGGAGTCAGCGAGGAGGCGTGGATTGGTCTCAACGACCGGAAGTACGAAAACGCGTTCTCTTGGGAAGACGGGACGTCGCTCAACCACACGAAAGACTTCAGTGCGTTTGACCCCGACAAGGGACCACATGGCAACGACGAAACGGAAGACTGTGTGGCCTTGGGTGGACATGGGTGGTGGCATCTCTTTAAATGTGGTGACTCGGCTGTTAGCGAAGACAAGTACTTTGTGTGCGAATTCAGGCTACCCACTTCAACCACAGAATCGCCAACAACTGAATCGCCAACAACTGAATCGCCAACAACTGCAGCGCCGACAACTGATGTGTCGTTAGCTGAAGTCCCGACAACTACAGCGTCGACGAATGGAGCACAAACAACTGGATGGCCAACAACTGCAGCGCCGACAACTGCAGTACCAACAACGGAAGAGCCGACAAGAGCCTGTGGATATCCGCACTCCGTGTTGCAAAGAGAATTCGGAGATCGGCGCTACGCCTTCTTCCTCAGTGAGAAAGTACAGTACGAGGCTGCTAAAGACAAATGTGTGTTGTGCGGAGGCCTGCTGGCCATGCCGAAAACCCGAGACATCAACGACTTCCTGGCCTGGTATCTGCGGTCACTCGAAGTCGACGACGAGGCGTGGATTGGTCTCAATGACCGGAAGTACGAAAACGCGTTCTCCTGGGAAGACGGGACGTCGCTCAACCACACGCACGACTTCAGTGCGTTTGACCCCGACAAGGGACCACATGGCAACGATGAAACGGAAGACTGTGTGGCCTTGGGTGGACATGGGTGGTGGCACCTCTTTAAATGTGGTGACTCGGCTGTTAGCGTTAGCGAAGACAAGTACTTTGTGTGCGAATTCAAGCTACCCACTTCAACAGAATCGCCAACTGAATCGCCAACAAGTGAAGCGCCAACAAGTGAAGTGCCAACACCTGTTTACGTCAACTAAGGAAACGAAAACTATTGCATGGCCTGCTTTATGAATCCATTGCGATGGTCAAGATAAACAAAATAGATCACCATGGCGCCATTTTACAAAAAGTATATAGCCATTTTACAAAAAGTCTGTAGCCATTTTACAAGACGTCTGTAGCCATTTTACAAAAAGTCTGTAGCCATTTCACAAAAAGTCTGTAGGCCTTTTTAAGAAGTCTGTAGCTATTTTACAAAAAGTCTGTAGCACTTTTACAAGACGTCGGTAGCCATTTTACAAGGCGTCTGTAGCCATTTTACAAGGCGTCTGTAGCTATTTTACAAGGCGTCTGTAGGCATTTTACAAGGCGTCTGTAGCTATTTTACAAAAAGTCTGTAGCCCTTTTACAAAGTCTGTAGCCATTTTACAAAAAGTCTGTAGCCATTTTACAAAAAGTCTGTAGCCATTGTACTTGTTGTACTGGTTTGGTTGTTCAAACATATGTTGGAGATGGTGTGTTTGTCAGCGGTCCCTGTTTGTTGTTGTGGACGAACTCGGTGCAACGTAAAGACACGAGTAAATGTTTGTGCTAATTTAAAAAAGAAAAAAAAAACCCAATAAATTTTCCTTTTGAGTATGTATGTATGTATGTATGTATGTATGTATGTATGTCTGTATGTATGTATGTATGTATGTCTGTCTGTATGTATGTATGTATGTATGTATGTATATATGTTTGTATGTATGTATGTATGTATGCATGTATGTATGTATGTATGTATGTATGCATGTATGTATGTATGTACGTACGTATGTATGAATGTATATATACGCAAACATACACACAAACATACAATTTAAACCTTGGTAAACGTTCTTTGGCGTCCAGAATTACCTGGCGTCTAATGGAGCAAGATTGTTGTACATGTAACTCCATTTTCGACGACAATGGATCAAAGGGTTTTTTGAATAAATAAATATTAAAGTTGCAGTTCTGAAAATCATAATCGTTTTAACAACTATTGGAATTCTCACCGTGAGTGCTACAGAGAGAAGAAAACATCAGTCTTATTGGGTTTTGTTTGTTGTATTTTTTTTCTGTTTTGTTTTCGCATGTGTGTGTATGTGTGTGTGTGTGTGTGTGTGTGTGTGTGTGTGAGTGTGTGTGCATGTGTTTATATGTGAGGGGGAGGGAGGGGGGTTGGGGGTTTGTTTTGTTTGGGGGGAGGGGGTGTGAGATCGATTATTTTTGGTTTTGTATTGTTTTGCTTTTGCTTTTCTTGTTGTTGTTTTGTTCGTTCGTTTGTGTTGTTGTTGTTTTTTTTTTTTTTGCTTTGTTTTGTTTTTTGTTTATTTGTGTGTTTGTGTGTGTGTATGTGTGTGTGTGTGTTTGTTAATTTTGTACTTTTGAAATTTACTTACACTTACACCTTTCTTTTTCTGTGTTTTGTATGGACTTTGCTGTCCTTAAGAATTAGCTTAAGAAATACGCTACGAAATGGTTTTAATCAAATTTTTCTCAAAATTTAAGGGGGGAGAGGGGGAGGGGTGCCCAAGATCTTACATATACACTGCTGTCCAACTGAAATAAAGTTTCCGCTTTTCTTCTTGAAGATCAATCATTATTAATTAAACGCTTTGCTCTTCTACACCTGACTTCGATCTAGACAATGAGCTATAGATGTGATTACTTCAATTTAGACTTTAATTCTACATTTGAATACAATCTAGACTATGAGCCTTAGATGTGATTACTTAAATCTAGACTTTAATTCTACATCTGAATACAATCTAAAAGACTATGAGGTATCATTATAGATGTGATAACTTCAATCTAGTAATCTAGACCTTAATTCTACATCTGAATACAATCTCTATAGACTATGTTATTAGATGTGATTACTTTAATGTAGACTTCAATTCTAGTTCTGAACACTATTTAGATTTCAGATATCTCATGAACGTCTCAAAACCAAGACGTAGAATATCTATTCAAATTTCTGGTTGGAAGTGGATAGGTAGGCCCCAAGGTGTACCTACGTAAACATAGGGGTTTTGAGATAGGTGGACCTCAAGGTGTACCTAAGTAAACATCGGGATTTTGAGATAGGTGGACCTCAAGGTGTACCTAATTAGACATCGGGATTTTGAGATAGGTAGACCTCAAGGTGAACATGAGTAAACATAGGGGTTTTGAGATAGGTGGACCTCAAGGTGTACCTAAGTAAACATAGGGGTTTTGAGATAGGTGGACTTCAAGGTGTACCTAAGAAAACATAGGGGTTTTGAGATAGTTGGACCTCAAGGTGTACCTAAGAAAACATAGGGGTTTTGAGATAGGTGGACCTCAAGGTGTACCTAAGTAAACATAGGGGTTTTGAGATAGGTGGACCTCAAGGTGTACATGAGTAAACATAGGGGTTTTGAGATAAATGGACCTCAAGGTGTACCTAAGTAAACATAGGGGTTTTGAGATAGGTGGACCCCAAGGTGTACATGAGTAAACATAGGGGTTTTGAGATAGGTGGACCTCTAGGTGTACCTACGTAAACAAAGGGGTTTTGAGATAAGTGGACCTCAAGGTTTACCTACGTAAACATTGGGGTTTTGAGATAGGTGGACCCCAAGGTGTACCTACGTAAACATAGGGGTTTTGAGATAGGTAGGCCTCAAACCAATTAAAATCCATCTTACTTACACATCATACATTGCCAGACCCTGGTGACCCTGGCACACAGATAAATGGTTGGCGACGGGAGAACAATCTATTCAAAAGCTGAATTAGTACATTGCATGCTAATAATTTGTTTCCATACTAAGAACTTTCTGTGCACAATTGCCTGGCGGAACCGCGAACGGCGAAATACGAAATAGGAATACTTACACATCTAGGCTATTCAATGTCCCGGATTCAATTCTCAGTGGAACCACAAATTTATTTTTCTTATTATATACTTTATTAAATTCTTCCCTCTGTATTTAAAAATATGTCTAGATCCAGTGTGTTTGATGTAATAATTTCTTAGGCCTAGACTGGTAAGTTGCGCGTTGTCTGTTGCTTGATTGGTGCGTGTTGCTGGTGTGTAAATTCTGCCTCCTTGCTGTAGGTCCTATTAGATAGATGCACTTGTGTGGACTTGGCCCTATAGTCTGTGACTGACAAAAAAGGTCGAAAAAAGGAATTAATCGCAATAAAATAGGATTCATTTTGTGTGATAAATATATGAAGAAGGTTTATGATCAACATATCCAAAAAGCAGATTGATCAAAATGTCCAAAATTACTTTTAGGCCACCGTGACGTCATCGAATTTTAGCGAGTTTCAACCTTTTTTTTTTTTTTAAGATGCCATAGAATATTGTCATGTAGCATCTCGTTGGAAAACATTTAAGATGCTTTATATGAATTCTACAACGCCAAGACGATTAGACGCGAAGAAAACATAATAAAATATTTCATAGAAATAATTAACCTTGATACTTGAAGACTCATTTGACTCAAGGATGCGCCCCCCTACCAGGAAAGAGCAACATACCAGATCCAACAAAAATCAGCCTGAAACGAATTAAATGTCAATCCGCTTTGGTCAAGTCTGATAACGATAGTTCAGGGTCACCCAGTTCTTGCAATGTATGACTTATGACTTATATAATTTCGATTCCTAATCGTCATAGTGAGATGCCTTGGATGCTTCCCTACTCAGCCCCTGTGTGAGTTCCCTTCATAATTCTCTCTCTGTTGTCTTTTGTCTGAGTGTCTCAAGGTCTTGTTTTGTTTTGAGTTCCATATCGTTTCGGGACCGTTTTAGATCTCGGTTCAGCACAGTGTTGATGTTTGTCAGTGGTCTCCCTTTATATTTATGTTCTCTTGATGGTTCGAAGTACAAGGTCATTGGCTCGTCTTAATATATGCCGACAGGCACAGGTGAAAGGTCTGTCTTTCGTGGTTCTAGATGTCCGTATACCAGCTGTCATCCCCAATCATTGTGACTATTTTCTTATTATGTTGCACAATCAAGTCTTTTTTCTTCTTCCTGTTTGTTTTTCTTTCTTTCTTTTTTGTCTTGTTTTGTTGGGTTTTTTTTGTTTTTTTTTTTGCTTTTTTAAAATTGATCCGGAGACGGTTTTTATCCGGTGTCACACTCATAGAGACTGGAAACACGGAAAAAAGACGCCGACAAATACTACTGTAACATAGAAAAAAAAACAACAACAACAAAACAAACAATAAATGCAAAAATTACGTTTCCTTTAAAAGCCACGCAACGAAGGTTTTATTTTTTAGAGTTCAACTGGAACTTGTAACGCGACTGGTAGCTTGATGAACTTTGTAATTTGTAGAATGTTTGGGGCAAGTCGCAGATGGTGGTGGTGGTGGTGGTGGTGGTGGTGATGATGATGATGATGATGATGATGATGATGATGATAATGATGAAGGTGATAATGATGACCATGATGACCATGACGATAATAATAATAAAAATAATGATAACGATGATAACGATGAGGATGATTATGACGACTACGACAACGATGATGACCATCACTAAGGTACCAATAGTAGAATAAATGGTCCTAATGATGTCTGTATCAACAACAACTACAACTACCCCTACCACTACTGCTACCCCTACCACTACAACTACTCCAAACACAACAACTACCCCTACCACTACAACTACCCCAACTACCCCAACTGATAAAACTCTCCCAAACTCTACAACTCCCCCTACCACTACAATGAAATGTCCAGTTACATAAAGGAGACACAACGAGAAAACAAATGCCTTTGAGAGCTTTGCCGATAAATCAATGCAATCAATGAGGAGTAAACAATAATATTTGTGTTTTCAAGCTTGCTCTATTTGTTTTTCTTTTATCTGTGCTGGAAAAGGGGGCGGTATTGGAGATAGATGATGAATAAAAACTCACTTACACATTTGTAATTGAAAATTCTCTTTAGCAGCTAGGAACACCAACACCCCCTTTCAGCTTTTCCACCACCAACCCGACCCCAGCATGCTTAAACAACTTCAATTTACATATTACTATGTGAGACGAAAAGGAATTATTAAATTATACTCACCTAAGTGTAGAAAGACAGCTCTACGTGAATCCAGTGAGAAAGCATTGAAAGTATGATGTAATAGTAAATAAACACAAATATCCAGAACACAATCAAAGAACAACAAGAACAAAAATTTTTCCTTTTACTATATTACGTAACGAGCCGTTCTGTTTCCCCCCGAAAAAACAACGTATCGGGAGTTAATTTCCTCTCAATGTTCCGCTGGCACCGTTTGTTATATTATCCATGCAACAAAATCAATATCACGTCGAATAAGCTCGTATAATCCCAAGACGGTATTTCTCCTGGAAAATACTTTGGTCCTTAACATGGGTTTATTACTGGCGTCTAATAGAATCGTAATAGTTCTATTCGAAGCCGAGACCCAGTGAAATAATTCCCATCACTCCCTCGTCCACCAACCAGCATGACACCTACAACACTGCTTGCAATGGGACGGAGCCGTCGACTCAACTCGACTCATGCTGACTAGATCTAGATTCCGTCTCAAACTGGAACTACTCGTGGCGGCGAAATTTCGGTGCAAGGGAGAGAACGTAGGCTTGCAACATGACGCTACTCAGTCCGACGGGGGAGAGGGAATTCCTGTACAGTACAGTAGATGGAATTGGAATATTGCATCGCAAAAATAATTAAGTTCTACAAGCTCGTCTCGGTTGGGAAAGCCTTTATCTATTATATAAATTCACTTCGTAATGGAAACCGAGAAATTCACGAGTACATTCTTACAAAACCATACTCGGCGTGTCTGAACGGATTAATTTATCATATTACTCAGTGATTACCTCTCTTTGTTGCTGTATCCCCCCACTATGTTCTTCGATTAAATTCCCTGACCTTGATTATCGTTTGTGCTCATCAAGTTTTCCCATGTCGAAACAAACACAGCTTGGAAACATTTCACTCGTGGAAAACAATCTTGCGGTTCATGATGAAAATAACACTTATTAATCCTGCAAAATTTGCTTTGTTTATTTTTCACCCTGTACTCAGTTAAAATAACACCCCACCCCAACTTGTGGCATTATAGAGATAGACATTAACCTTTCCGGTTTCCAGTGCAGTTATGGAGGATAGGAAAGAGGGTGTTTGTTTGTCTCACGCTTTAGACATGCAGTAGGCCAAAGAAATATGATATGATACATATGTGGAATGAAAGGATTTTATTGAGAGGTTTTCGTTTCTACACTTTCTTGACTGTTGCCATTTTTATTCATGAAACATATGGGGGGAAGGCTCCGTGTATGCCACGAGGGAGAATGTTTATTCAGGAGAGGGAAAAGTTTTATGGAGGACTTATAAAAATGAAAAATGTTGGTTATCCAAAATAAACTTTACTCACTCCTACAAATATAAAATCCCACCCAGAAATATTTCAATTAGGATATAGCATAAAAGTAAACTTATAGAGGCAAACTGTTATTTATACAACTAAACCTAAAAAGTTTCAAATAGCGTAACAAATCTAAGTGTTGTTGTAGGTAACAACCTAGAACGTAAAGACCAACATCGAGCCTTATGCAAGAAAACGAATGGCTTACTAAGATAAGATGGGCTTCGCATTCGCAGTATAAACGCTTGCCCAAAGTGTGTGCGCTAATGATAATTCTTTAACATTTCTTCATGATTTCTGTCACTCTTTTCTAGGTTTCTGTATCTTGGGTCAGGCTTTTTTAATTCTTGGAGGTTTTTCGTTTATTTAAGCTCTGGTGGTAAATGTGAGTTCTTCCCATGTGAATTAATTGCTCTGTTGTAACTTTGACATGTTTCATAATAATGTGATGTTTGAGATCTTGGTTCAACGTAGGTGGCAGTGATGTCAGTGTTCTTCCTTTGAATTACTTACCACCTTGTACTAATTACTGTCTGGGCCGGAAATGTAGTCTCTTCTATGGATGGCCCAAAAACATTCTCAATGTCTGGGATTCTTTCACCTAGTGTTTACACTTGGCAGCGCTCACGTTGACTTTTTCAGGCCTGTGTATATACCTATAATGTTTTCTGTGCATTGGGTCTAAACTATACAATATGGTCCACTAAAACTTCTAAAACTTGAAAATAAAACGCTATTTACATATCACAACATGTCAAAACAAGTAATAATAAACAGTTGTGGAACCATCTTCGTGGAACACCCGCAAAGTTAATATCCAAGACCCTCATCATCAAGATTTTTCATCATCATTATCGTCATCATCATCATCATCATCATCATCATCATCATCATCATCATCCTCATCATCATCTTCATCATCATCATCATCGTCATCATCGTCATCATCATCACCACCACCACCACCACCACCACCACCACCACCACCATCATCATCATCATCATCACCCCCACCACCAGCATCATCATCATCATCATCATCATCATCATCATCATCATCATCATTAACATCATCATCATCATCATTAACATCATCATCATCATCATCATCATTAACATCATCATCATCATCATCATCACCATCAGCATCATCATCAGGGGTGGTGTGTGCGTGTTCGCACCTTGCCGATCAATCTTCTCTAAGATGGTCTGTCATCAGCTATTGTTGTAAATGCAGAGTTAATAGTGAGGCTGCTGGAATTTTGTCTCAAAGAAGTCAGGAAAGTTGTGCGCTGTCTTCTATGTGCTTTTAAAATACTTTCTGTATACCAACTAATAACTAAATTTTCTTGCCCTTTCTGTCTCCATATAAATATGTCCAAAAAATCGTAAGTGCCTTTTCCTGATGATATTAAGCAATTCTCTCCTTGCCTATTCTCTTACACTTTCTCATTAGTAATGTTGGCCGTCAATGGTATTTTAAACAATCTCCGAAACATCCACATTTCAAATTATTCCAAACGTGTGATGCATTCTGTATCTTAAGTCTAGGATCCACCAGCATAATGAAGCATGGTAGAAGTCACATATATCTGAATTATTTGTAATTTTGTTTTCATTTTCAATTTTGAAGCGGCAAGGTTATTCACGTCCACACAATAGCAACGATTTCAATCTTTTGACAGAGTCGTTCGAAGTTCGAATATCCTTCTAGATCTCCACAACCCAACGGTTAGAGTGTTGTCTTAGGCAAACGGCTCTTCAATTCCATTTCTCCAAGCTCTACACATTCCGCAAGGAACAAAAGGGCGAATGGTTTGGCTTGGATTGTAAACTCGACTTACATATGATTGCTTTACATTATACGTCGTGTTTTCACATGTGAATACATTCTCCTTTAGAACATACAAAGGTTTGTAAAGGTTTGATTGTATAGGGTAAATCAAATATGGCCTTCTAGCATTCCTCAAACATATAATTAATGACAGCCCTCAACATGTTAAAAATAAGGGCTACAAAACGTTCGTAAAACTTAGGTTATCGAGGGTGTGTATGGGATTCACACAATCAAAACCAAAATAGGTGATACAGAGAAAATACTAATAAAGGTGACAGATTTGTAACCAATAACTATATCTACACATCGGGTAACAAAAATAAACATAATCAATTTGCAGTGGCTACCTTCCAAAGAACAAAGAGCTAGAAATAAGGTTATCATTCATTTCAAAGCAATTAATTTAGAACTAAGCAGTATTACTACTTGAAAATTTTAAAACAAAAAATAACTGTACGAGATCGGGAGCTGACATATTTACATCATCATCTTCAAGGGTAGATCTTTATTTGTATCCCTACTTCTGTAGCTCTTTCAGATTATGGAATAAACTACTAATCCATGTAAAATACAGAAAGACACTAACGAGTTTAAAGAGAAACATAAATATACAACATAAAATGTAAATACTAGTAGTCTAGTTACATTTCAGGGTGTTGACTTGAATACTCACTTAACTGAGTTTGTCAGCTTTTAAGAAAATGAAGAATATGAATTAATACAATACAATATATTGCAAACGTAATTTGTTATCTTCTTCTAGTATCAGGACTGAGATAGGCACCAGCAATCAAAACATGCCACTTTATCTTTGCTCAGACAGCCGTAAGAAACTTGTGGTGTT
>JBBPCV010044412.1:7531-20002 GCA_037974505.1 Plocamopherus tilesii
TACTTTGGCCTTTGTTGTTTTATACTTTGGCCTTTGTTGTTTTATACTTTGGCCTTTGTTGTTTTATACTTTGGCCTTTGTTGTTTGGTACTTTGGCCTTTGTTGTTTGGTACTTTGGCCTTTGTTGTTTTATACTTTGGCCTTTGTTGTTTTATACTTTGGCCTTTGTTGTTTTATACTTTGGCCTTTGTTGTTTTGTACTTTGGCCTTTGTTGTTTTATACTTTGGCCTTTGTTGTTTGGTACTTTGGCCTTTGTTGTTTTATACTTTGGCCTTTGTTGTTTTATGCTTTGGCCTTTGTTGTTTGGTACTTTGGCCTTTGTTGTTTTATACTTTGAACTTTGTTGTTTTATACTTTGGCCTTTGTTGTTTGGTACTTTGGCCTTTGTTGTTTTATACTTTGACCTTTGTTGTTTTATACTTTGACCTTTGTTGTTTTATACTTTGACCTTTGTTGTTTTGTTTTTGTTTTTTGTTTGTTTTGTTTTTTTGTTTGTTGTTGGGTTTGTTTTGGTGGGGGTTTTTTGTTGTTATTTTGTTATTGTTGTTGTTGTTATTTGGTTTGGGGGGTTGTTTTTTGTTTTTGTTTTTTTGCTTCTTTTTTTTTTTTTTTTGCAACAATTTGCTTTGTTCTTTTTTTTTGGGGGGCAGGGGTTTCGTCCTGGGTAAAGGGGATGGGGAGAAGTGATAAGGTGGTTTAGAGTTTAAGCAGCTTTGGATACTACTCATCCTTTGTTCTGGGTTTTGTTGTTTGTTTGTGGTTTGGGTTTTTTTTCATGATTCCACTCTTTTGTTTGTTCAGGTTCCAAGTCTCCTGGAAGCATGTTGTAGTGTGATAGTCCGTGACTCAAGTTTGACAGTCATTGCCATTGATTCAGTGCCCCAAATTTTAAGCATACACTTGATGGAAGCAGCCTTGAGGGGCAATCACGATAGGGCAATTCACATTTTGATGTCTCGATGGGTCCTTAAATCACTGGTCCTCTCGAAGCTAGTGCCAAATGTATTTTCATCCATACTGCCCTTGTATCTTCCACTTTACCAAGCAGATCTTGTACGGCAAGGTAAGTGACATTTGGTGAAATCCAACTTTGCACTTTACAAGCTGAGCCATTCTTCTTTTCTTTTCTTTTCTTTCTTTCTTTCTTTTATATTTTTTAATTTAATTGAGTTTTTCTTTCTTCTTCATGTTTGTTTCAATGAAGTTGGTGTTGATTGTCCTATGGTAAGAGGATTTGAATTCATCTCAAAGGTATAGAGCTTGAGCACAATATGGAGGTGTGAAAGAAAGTTTACAAGATCCCTCCAGTAGAACTAGAAGCAAATGGGAGGACAGGTACTTTCTTTGGAACTGGGTCAAAGGAGGGAAAGGTGATGGCCACTGCCTTTACTGTGATCTGTAAATTTCCCCACAAATTTTCTGCCATTTCTACAATGTGGAAATAAGCCCCCATTTTCCTTGCCATTACATTGTCACCAACCAACCAATTTTCCCACAACTCAATATGACGTAAGATTTTCATTTTGCCAAAAATGTTATTATACTTGTAGTATTTTCTATCCTAGTTTGATCACAACAAAAAGAGATAATAACATAAGAAAGGAAAGAAAATAGTGCTTTTCCTTTGATTATCATAGTTTGTTGGCTTTGCTTTTCCTTTGACTATATATCTTGAAATAAATTAATGGTTACATTGTACAGGCCGTTGAACTTTGGGTTGACAACTGGAATGTCATTTGGGATGGTTCAGTACTTTTTTAAGGGCCATTAACATTTCTGCTTCACTATACTGGCCCAAAAGGCTGGTGCCTCCTTTACTTCATTTTGCCAACTACCACCAAAAAAGGCAGATTTACAATTGAAGACCACAAAGACCAAATTATGACTATCAAGAAGAATATTGATCTTGAAATTTCCGTAAACAGTAATCTGTAACATGCAGTCAGATAATCTATCTCAATTTCTTTCTATCCCTGCACAGATCAACCACATGCTCCTGATGTTTGTCCTTTCCATTATGTTATTTAGCCACTTGTCACAGAATTTTAATTTTCTTTTTATGAGTCAACAAAAGCAGAAACCCCCAGTTCCACACAAGGCATAAAAACAAAAATTTCCATGGTGAAGTAGGGGGTGGTTCTGTTGTACAGCTTATGGAAAGATGGCTGAATACTGAATAATGGAAAGCCTTAAAATTAAACTGCTAAAAGCACTCATCAGGCCAATTGTTTTATACAAGGAAATTTGATGAAATCCCATTTTATCAACAGCTCCGGTGAATAATCTACATTGATAAAGAATATGTAAAAGAATTCTGGAAGACCTAAGCACAAAATCATAACTCGTGGCAAGCATTCACGAACAAAAATTCAATTATTTAGGTCACGCTTTCAAAAATAAGAAATTTCACCTCATGAAACAGTTATTCAGGGAAAAATAGAGGGCAAAAGAAAAAGGGGTAGATCATCAATTTTTGACATGGACAGCATCAGGAAAAACTGAATAGATAGGAACAGATTTCTATAGTAGAAATGCAGAAGAAAGAGAAGGATGGAGAGAGTCTGTGATGACCTCAACATTATCACCTACCATCATAAATGATTATGATGGCAGGTAATATGTAATATATATGTAACAGATTTATATTTTACTTTACTTACTTTTTTTTTTTATTTCAGGCTTGCGTTACACAACTTCTCTTGCTCATACCTTCCTTGAATGTTTGCGCCAGAATTCCCCAACCAAAATTCGTTATCTTGACCTCACTGGATTTCCAACAGGTAAAGATGTCTTCTTTTTTTTTTTTCCCTTCAGTGCACATTTCATATCATGAAAGGATCTTACTACTGCTATCCACAGGCAGAGCAATATATTTACACATTGTGAACTGTTGAGAAAAAGGGAAAAAACATTTGAGCATTCACTGATATCAATTTGCTGCTTTGAAAGCTACTGCATGTATTTTGACTGCATATATGTATACATGTTTAAGAACTATATGGACAAGACCAGCATAAAAAAACAATAAAGTAATAAATCTTGATTTGTCTGCCCTGTATACTATACTACATGTACTTTTTAGAAGATGTTGTAGATACCTATTTTTTTTTTCATTTTAAATATATTTTATATTTATTGAATCCCCTTTTTTTTTTCAGCTGAGATCATATTGTACTACCTTACGTCACACTGCATGTTAGTCCACAATGAAGTAAGGAGAGACAATGTGGTCAACCTGTACAACCAAGCAGTCAGTTTGGTAGAGGAATGCACTGGTGATTCACAAAACCAGCACAGTGCTCTCAATATTGATATGAAAAAGTATTTACCTGATGATATTTGTAAGTATTTATTCAAGTTTTATGTAGAGTCAAATGTGGTTGGGTGTCATATATAGACACATACATATAAAATATCATAACACCGGACAGGTAAACGTACCAAAAAGAACAAAATGATTGTGATAAAGATCTTTAATTCCAGCACCACTTTTATTTCTATGTTGTGCAAATTAAAGAATTTTTAATACATTTTTAAATGAAGAAGGCATTTAAGAAATTTTAATGCATTTTTAAATGAAGAGGGCCTAAGGACCCTAAATAAATGGGTTAATATGAATTAATGGTAACATCAAGATAAACTTGTTACTGCTTTACCTATAAAATATTGTGATTTCTTTTACAGTTTTTGGATAATCATAATTATGTTTATAGCACAATGTATGTTTGAGGAGACTTTTGTGTTCCTCTGTCATGAAGTGAAGTATCTGTATCAATGAGCATTCTAATCTAGTCAGTTTGCCTCTGGTGCTTCCATTTCATGGACAGTCTCTCTCTATTTTTATCCCTGCACATTCCCAACTACATTTTGTATTTTCTTGATGTTTATCAACTCAGACTATTTTATTGTTCAGTCAAATCTCTCGTCTTCCTCTTCCTCTCTTTTAATCTACCCATCCATGTAAAGACAGAGATTAAATGTTTAACCCTTCATGTGATACGATCACAATGTGCAACTTTCACTTTCATCATTTGTTTAAGTAGTCTTGTGGTCTTGACATATTTCCGAAACTTTTGTTTTTGTATATTTTATCTTTCCAGCATATTTTTTATTAATTTTCTGTTGAACCACATTTCAGAACAATTTCTATTTTGGGTTTGTCTAAAGTCCAGGCTTCACTTTCTTATTTTTAAAAAGGCCAGGCATAATTTTCAAAAAATGTGATCCTGGTGTTCAGCTTGATCTTTTGCTTGCATAGCAAATGGATCATTTTTATTAGATGTGTCTTGGCTGTTCCTGTTCTTCCCTTTAATTCAAATGCTCAGTGGCTGTCATCTGTCAGGTACCAGATACTCAAATTGACAGGTTTACTCAATGTTCATTTTATTGGCTTGAAATGAATTTGCATCACTTGGAGTGCAAACAGCCGTGGACTTGGTCTTGCTTGGTTTTGTTGGGATTTATTTTCATTGACTTTTCTTGTTTGTTTTCTGCTAGTAAAATGGTCTCATCGGCACTTTTTTACAAATTTATTTTATATCCACCAAAAAGTATTAAAAAGTATATGTATTAATTTTTTTTTTTTTTTAAATGTCTATCTCCCTTTTTGGAAACAATAAATGAAAGGAAGTTAATTGTGTCATCTTTTAGACCAGAGATTTTATGTGTTTGAATTTGCACTTATAGATCTATCAGCAATGGAGATAAATCTATAATTTTTGCCACAAACGTGTCATCCCATTATAATAAAAAAGCAGTCAATGCGAAGCATTTTCCCACATATCTAGAGGTCATAATGTGGACAATTATTTCAACAGACACACACACACACAAACACACACACACACACACACACACACATACACACACTCATTATGGAATACAAATAAAGATAGAACTCAAAAAGTTGTTGTAGAAGGAGTTGAGTCAAATCACAAACCTGTATGTCGGGTAGTACCACAGGGTACAGTATTAGGTCCACTTTATTTTTTAAATACATAAATGACATTGATCAAAAACTAACACAAGGCACTAAAATGAGATTATTTGCAGGTGATAGCCTGTTGTACAGAGAGATAAAAAGTATTAATGATTGTAAAATAGTACAAAATGATCTAACTCGCTCCTACTATGGGAAAAAGACTGGAAAATGGAATCTCACTCAGAAAAAGGCAAGGTACTTAAAATATCAAATAAGAAGAAGCTTACAGAATCATACTATTACTTACACAACCAAAAGAGTGCCAAATTCCTAAGATGCTATCATAGACAATAAACTACAGTGGAAAAACCAATACCGTGCAATATGTAAGAAAGCAAATGGCCTACTCGCCTTCCTAAAACGTAATCTCAATGACTGCCCTAAATACATTAAAGATAAGTGCTACAAAATATTAGTAAAACCAGTCCTAGATTATGGAGGGTGTGTGCGGGATCCACATTATCAAACCGATATTGATGATTTAAAAGAAAAAGAATGCAGGCAGATTCGTAACCAAACATTATATCTACACATCAGGTAACACAAAAATGAACAAACTGTACAAAAAAGTGGTTACCCCTCAAAGAACAAAGAGCTAGAAATAAGATAACCATCCTCTACAAGGCAATAAATAACTAAGCAATATTACCACTTGAAATATTTCAAATGAAAAATAACCATATCAGATCTGGTGCTCAAACTTTTTCATTACCATCTTCTAGTGTAGATATCCATTTATATTCATACTTCCCTAGTGCTTTTAGATTATGGAATAAATTGCCTGTCAGTGTAAAGTGCAGTAAAGATCCAGAAGATTTGAAACAAAATCTATATAACATTAACTTGTAAATACTAGCTTCTAGCATTAACAAAAATACTCAGTTGACTGAGTCTGTCAGCTTTTATGAAGAAGAAGAAGAAGAGATTATGAGTAGATCTGAACTCTTTAATGTGCAACAGGTGATGGAAAACATACAGGATGATGAAGACGTGGACTTCGATCTAGATCTAGATTGAGATGAGGATTACATCAATGGGGATTCCAGTAGTAGTGGGGACAGCTTGAACGATTCTAGCGATGAGGAATGTGATAAATCTAGAGCACTAGATCTAGAGCCGCTAGGCCAACGTAAATGGGCATGATCCTACAACAGGGAGTGGTTTAGGTTACAGGAGGTAATTGACAATGGACATTCTTTTATTCAGGAATACTGCTGGTAGACTAAGGTAGGACCGTTATCAAATAATTTCACGTTTCATGTACTTCTGTCAATTAATTGTCAACCAGCCATTTTACAACATACACGCATGTTTTAGCAGGTAAATGGTTCCATTTTGCAGGATGGAGCCAAATCTGATGGGGTTAAGAATGTGATACAGACATTCTGTGATTTCTTTAAAAAAAATAAAAAAATCTGATATCTGTTTGATAAGGCTACATTTAATTTGAAGCTCCTTTTAGAGTTTAATCTGAACTAGAAGGGAATAACTTTATAAAAAAAGTGATTAAGCATGAATTTTTATCAAATGACATTGAATTAAATTAATCTACTTAACATTTACAGTGTTAAACATTTTTATGGAAGAAAACTTTGGCCTCATTCTCTTCTGTAATTCGTAAAACAATTTAGTCTAAAATTCTAGTTTTGATAATGGTTTATCACTTCACTGATGTCACAATTCTATAACTGTAGGGCCTTATTGTTTTCTATGCACGTTGTACTTGTGATGGGGAATTCAACTTTCTTTGATGTGGTACGTCACACCTTTCTCAATTCACTACAAATTATCATGATGCACTTTTCACTGCTATAGACTAAATGTTTAGTTTAGAAAATTATTATTGTTTAGAAATTATTAGATCTAACACATTAGATCAAGACAAATTACAAAAGCCCCATAGAAAATATTTACAAATACAGAGGGAAGAATTAAATATAGAAAAATAAGAAATATAAGAAGGAAAAATATGTGGTTCCACAGAGAATTGAATCCAGGACAGTGATACTGAATCGTCTTGCAAAGGCAAGCAGAGCATTCTCACCACCAAGCAAATCCACTTCTTATTTTTCATTATCTAATTCTTCCCTCTGTATTTGTAAATATTTTATATGGGGCTTTCATAATTTATTTGTCTAGATCTAGTGTGTTAGATGGAATGTCTTATAATTCAGCCCTTTGCCTCATATTTGTGTCTATTCTACACCATAAGGTAGCATCATATCCGTGTCCTTGATGTTTATTTTTAAACAATCAAACAATCCAACACCTTTCAGTATTGCATCTACTTCTAGCATCTTTGGATTCAATGAAGTCTGTGAGATGCCAAATGCTCAGACAAGGTAGGAAAGTGAAATGAAGAGTCAAAAATGAAGTCATTCTGTTGACATTAACAATAGTTTCATAAAGAATGCAATCAAATAAAACAACATACTGATAATATCCAGAAGATGCCATGTTGATAGCCAAATCACGAGCTTCAATATTTTTCTTGCCGTGGTAAATCCACTCCACTTTTACCGCCTTCCATAATTCAGTGCTTTCAAACAGAGTAGGGAAGTTACTACTCCTGTCAGTGAGTTCCACTATATTATTGCGGTCAGAGCCTATTGAAATTGTGACAATAAAAAAGATCACATGAAAAGGAGGTACATTACATACATAATAATGAAATTGTAATGCTTCTTAAAGCTGCACACCGAAAGAAAAAAAAATCAATTATAAAGGAGGAAAAGCAGAAAATAATAGAATTAAAATGCTTTTAGACAAAAAGAAAGAAAAAAAAGAAAAAATATATATAATATTGTGGACAAAATGGTTCACATTATTTGATGCTGTGCCTTGGTACAGTGGGCAGTCTAAAGCTTTACAGATGCTGTTTGGGATCTACCATTGTTTTTTTTTTATAGTGTCTGCGAGGTAACCTCCCAAAATCCAAAGGCAGTGGAGGATCCTCGCAAGAGAAAAGCAGACGAGGCCTCATATATGTATGTATGTATATATATATATATCGGGTGACAAAAAAAACAAACAACTGGAACCCTCTATTATGTCAATAAAAGAAAAATCTTGTTGGCTTTGGCTATGAAAATTAGCATTACCACTGCCTATTCAAAGATCTATGTGCACAGTAAATCTTAATTTTCTATATCAATTTTAAGCAATTTGGTATGCATCTATTTAAGGTTATAACCCAAAAGTAAATGTATGCTAAAACTCAAAAATTGGTAGAAAAACGTTTGCTTGCTTTTCTTTGCTGTTACTAAATGCGTAAGCATTAAGTCAACACTAATTCTACATCTAGACAATAATAATCTTAGATGTAGGCAAAACCTAGATATAGATCTAGATTTATTTTGTTCAAAGCAAAGCTTCATCAAACTACAAGAGAAAAATGCCTTGGACACAACAAGAAAAAGCGAGTTCTTAAAAGCAAACACATGTAAGGGGATACTTGTGTGTTCTAAAGACCACTACAAGTGCAAACGTGGACCTTGTAAGTCAAGGATTTACAACTGGATGAAAAAGTTTAGGCAGAATGGGTCTGTGGGTAATTTAAATGTCAGAAATTCAGGCTGTCCAAAGCAAGCGCGTTCTCAGCAAAATGTGAATATTCTAAAGGAGTCTGTTGAGGCTTTACCCAAGCTATCCCTAAGGAGACACACACAGGTGGCTCCCATTGAAATGTCCCATGAATCTGTTGGCTGAATCCAACGATTTGACCTTATGCTCACCCATACCGTATAAGTGTGAAGCAGAAATTAAACGCAACTGATGTGAATGCTAGATTAGAGAAGTGCCTCTGGTTTCTGGAGAAAATTGCAGCAAAACCAGAATGGATGAAAGGCTACTGGGGAACTCACCCCATCCCTTTTGTAATTGAGCAGCCATTGCATGCTCACAAGTGCACTACTGTATGGGTCGCTCTAGGCTCACATGGTCCTATCAGACCCTTCTGGTTTGAGGGGGACAATGGTTATGTGGATGCAACTCGCTATATCAATATTAAAAAATAATTATTGTAAAATACAACACACTCTAACAATGAGAAAATGACTGGAAAACGTAATTCCACCCAGAAAAATGCCAAGTACTTAAAATATCAAATAAAAAGAACCTTACAGAATCAAACTATTTCCTACACAACCAAAATATAGATAGTGCAAAATACTTGGGTGTTATTATAGATAACATGTTACAATGGAAACACCAAAACTGCCTACTCACATTCCTAAACACAATATCAATGACTGCCTTCAACATGTTATAGATAAGTGCTACAAAACTTTAGTAAAACCAGTCCTAGATTACAAAGTGTGTATGGGATCCAAATTGTCAAAACCAAATTGATGATTTAGAAAAAATGCCAAAAATATGCAGGCAGATTCGTATCCAATAACTATAAATACACATCAGGTAACACAAAAATAAACATACACAAATTGCAGTGGATACCTCTCACAAAGAGAAAGAAATAAGGTAACCATCCTATTATAAGGCAATTAATAACCAAGCAGTATTACCACTTGAAACATTTCAAATGAAAAATAATCATACCAGATCTGGTGTTCCAACATTTACATTACCATCTTCTGGTGTAGATAGTCATTTATATTCATACTTCCCTAATGCTTTTAGATTATGGAATAAACTGCCAGTTAGTGTAAAGTGCAGTAAAGATACAGAAGATTTTAAACAAAATCTAAAACGTATAACATTAACAAGTAAACACTAGCTTTTAGCAGCACGTTGACAATAATGCTCAGTTGACTGAGTATGTCAGCTTTTTTTTTTTATGGAGAAGGAGGTACCGGAAATTGCTGCTAATGGTACTATGTGAACTCCAGAAGCTGGTGGCTTTTCCGGCAGTACGCAAGGCAGGCTAAGTGATCCGATTTTAAGAGAAAACGAGATGTTGTGTGTTCCCTTTATCACCCAATGGGCGATCATAAGACGGAGACAAAAGTACTTTTTAAGGGGAAATACAGCAGTGGAGGTGCTTTCCTTGAAATATGTAGCTTCAAAAGAAAAGCAGGGTTTAAAATAGTCATATATGTTCACAAATGAATATTCCTAGCATCAATCGGAACCTCCGTGGCCATGGTAATGCCAAAAAATATCTGCCATCTTAAGATTTTTTGACGATCTTTAGCTACCTTTTTATTTTTTATCACAGCCTATGCAGTCAATTTGTTTAGAAATTTGACATAAGATTCATTCCACCTTTCTCTCAGATTTGTCAGATTACTTTTTCGAAATATTCAAAAGTATGGTTTTTATGAATTTATTGGAATGGTATATACAACTTATAGTAAAATTA
The DNA here is from genome assembly GCA_037974505.1 of Plocamopherus tilesii. NCBI lineage: Eukaryota > Metazoa > Mollusca > Gastropoda > Nudibranchia > Polyceridae > Plocamopherus > Plocamopherus tilesii. The sequence continues at coordinate 17,834 of JBBPCV010044412.1, forward strand.
TGTGTTTTTTTTTTAAAAGGTACAGAAAAGCGATCTGAGAAAATGAAGATATAGATATAGGGATCATAACTGTGAAAGTTTCAACCCAATTTGATGATTTATGAGAAAGGGGCACTTGAGTGACAAAAAATTAAGTTTTGAGAAAAACAAGAAAAAAGACTAAAAAGCACAATCTCACATCCAAAAAAGTGTTTTGGAGCAATTTCTTCACCATAAGATAGACCCTGCTTATGCCTCTGCTAGTTCTCTAAATCTTATTGTCTTTACTTACAAACAATTCATAAAATATGCAAAAGAAGTAATATTTCAAGAAAGCATTATCACAATAAACGCTAAGTGTGACATCACAATGTAAATGAAACAGACGCCCAGATCCCAATTAAAGCCAAGCGTGTGGGAAACAGGTCCGCTGAGAAGTACAAGAGACACTGATTGGTCGGCTGGAGGAGCTGTTGACCCTAATAGCCGCCTTCATGAGTTCCCGTAGTACTAGTATTGCATGCGTAGTACATAAATCCATAAATGGATGTGGGCTTCTTGTGACTGTCATGAATATTATAATGAATGTACACTAAATGGACCATGCTAGCACTGTTCTATCGATGTCAAGGGAGAGAAGAAGCATTAGGCTTTCAAACAGTGTAAGACGAGTCCATTTTTTGTAGGGGTGTTGAGTTTACATGATGAAGAATGTAATCAAAACAGGCTTATTTTCTTATAATTTTTAGTCAAAAAGAAGGCACCTGATGCTTTCAAAGACCGTTTTTTACAGGAAATTGACTGAATTTCAATTTGCGAATACTTTCAAAATGAAGCTAATAGGTCCAATTTGACAAATAAGTTAATATGTCAATTTTGATGTCCTGACCCCAAAATGGTCCATTCCAAGTGCCACATTTCCCCTTAATTCTTCATGCTTTCATGATCTATTTTAAGAAGCCTTGGACTGTTTCTCTGTATACATCCATTTTTTTTCTTTAAGAGATTCATAAATTCATAACTTGCATTATTGGGACGGGGACTGGCCAGTCACCTTTAGCAAATAAATTAATAGTATAGTATTATATCACTGTAGACACAAAATTCAGATATGTGATTTTGTTTTTGGGTTGTTTTTTTTTGGGGGGAGGGGTTTGTTTTTGTGTGTTATTTTGGTCCACCCAGTCCTAGCGAAAAGCATTGATTTTTCTAGTATTAGTTCTACTGAATTGTCGCCCTTGCTATATATAAAGAGGGGTCTACAGGGCTGATAGGAGAGATTATGTAAATATATCTACTTGGCACATTTTTCTAACAGAGCTTGTACGGAAAAACATTAAAAGTACATCAAATGACACTGACCCTCTTTCCCTTCACCAGCAGAACCAGCCTGGCCATCTCCAGCAGGATTATTGTTGTTGTGGGTGTTGGAGCCTGTACAGAAAAAAAGATATGAAAAAAAGTGCATATCCACTATGATGAATAAAAAGTTGGATCAGAAACTAAATAACCTTCCATTTTCAGTCCTTGTTTATTTGTACATTTCTTAACATATTTCCTTCAAATGACTTACAAAGGGTGACATCAGACCTGGTTATCTACATTTTCCAAAGTTAGTATTTTCAAACATGAATTTTAGTTATATGCCTCCCAGATTAGTAATTCTCTTAGTTCAAGATTGCACTTACCAAGAAAAGGGCTCAGCATTTTTATAAGCTGAAGAAGTTCATGAGCAACTGATAAAGAAAGGTTATGTTTGGATATAAAATATGCCACAAAAATTTCTGCCTTCATGACTTTAGTGGCTACTGAGTTTTCTCAGTCAATGATTTTGGATTCACGCATTGTTTCGAACATAGATGAAATGTTACTGTTTTGGGATTGTAATGAATCAAGTCTTCTGATGAACATATACAACAAAAAGCCTGATGCTCACTTAGCTTTGATTTCACAATGCCTTGAAAGCATGAGAGCCCGACTTTAACTTCTTATTAGGAGGTTCTACGATATCCCCCCACCCCCCTCTTTTAACTCTCTACTAGACACATGTGGATTATTTCCTTTATCGTGCAGATGAGAATCAAGATCCCAGTGTCGAATGGTCAGTGTGTGCACAAGCATTGTAGAGCTGTTTCAGTGTCAAATTATGTGAGCCACTCGATGCTCGCAAGACCTTTATAATAACTAAAG